>JASXSY010001310.1:0-94109 GCA_034509805.1 Sipha maydis | reverse complement strand
CTGCCGTCGAATTGCGCCTGAAAACTTTTTATCGGTCGAACACTACAAACCGTATACGATACGTCTGGGCGTAAACACGAACGTTTGTCGTATACGACGCAGTGGGCGCGAAAGCCACTGAAGCCGTTAAGTCCCTTTGGACGGCACGTCTGACGGGTGTGCGCGCGTGAGTGCGTATGAGCGTGCGAGGCGACAGCGACTGCAACGGAAGCAACACTTCAGCGTGTATGCGTGTATGTGAGTGCGGGGAAATTATGACGCCTTTGGGAGTCGTTCTCGACCGTCAACTGTATTGGGCTTTTCGTGGCGGACCACGGGTCTTGTTCACGTGTATAATATATATATATATATATACGTGTATGTGTGTGTGTAAGATAATAACGCGCACAAATCGGACGGCCGACGGGTTTTTATTGGCCTTTTACGACGGGGCAATCGAGTTTTCTTCGCACGCCCCCTCCTCTCTCGATTCAGCAGTCGCCTAGAGCCACGCGGACTACGTGTACACAACATACACGTATACACACACACACACACACACCCATATTATTATTGCGCTCGTATTGGTCGAAAACGATTTTCGAAATGCGAAAACTGCAATGAGTACGTATAATAAACATCGTGTGCGTGTGTGTGCGTTTATACACACGTATAATATGGACGTGACCGTCAATTCGACGACGAGCGCGGTTATAAAAATCTCTAGAGGAAACCGCACGCGCACACGTTACGGAAAACTGAGTTATCCTTATTCATTTTTATTTTTATTTTTTTGTAGGCCTAACTGTGACGCGCGCGATGTATTTACGCAGCGTGCCTGACGGCGTTTTCCGTTGTTTTTTCCTCTCCCGACCACCGACTGAAGACAGTGATGGAACATGCCGATACAGGAGTAATGTTGAAAGAAGTTTTTGACATGTTGACGGTTGAATAGTCATCAGAAGAAACTGTAATGTTTCGTGCAAATACATAAATGTACACGTATGGGCGCACAAGGTCCCGACGAAAATGCTCGGGGGTTAGCTGTATGGTAATATAGTGTACGCGTCATTGCAGTACGGCTTGTACGCGCTATAGCGTTCCGCTAGTAAAACGGCAAGTAATATATCGTTATAATAAGCCATCATTCCGCCCGAAGTGAACCGCTTGGCTACGTCCATAACCCCGAACGTTGAATACCTTAACCGTATACACGTTCATAACAACACATTTCAGGACACTTTTTATTGGAATTTTTATTGGTCCACGAACCATTTTTTTCTTCAAAATAGTCGATCCATGACGGTAGTACAATGGTAGTACTACACGTTCACTCCGCATAATTATTAAAAACAAATCTCAGTGCTGGCAAAAAAAAAAGTGAATATCGATGACAATATGTTTTACTATATACAAATCTATATATCGTACGTTACCCATTTATTCCACATCGTGAATAGGACCATTTACCATTAGGCAATAGTATTATATGTTTTGTTCGAGATGAATAAAAATTGCATATAAAGATATTTCATTGCTTCAGAAATAAAATACTTAAAGCTGAAGGCCAAGGCCATAGTATCGATTAACTATAAAAGCCTAGGCCAAATGTAGATAAAACAAATGTTTAAGGTGTGCGGGCGCAAACCTTTACCGTCCACCCTTCAAATGGCATCCTTGTGATCGTGGCACGTCATCAAACGCGTTTCCTCGGTCGTTTGTGCGCAGTGGTGGATTTAAGTGGGGCCTTGTACCCGCTCCTATAGGCCTAGGACCTCGGTTAGTTTTGTAATAGTTAGAAATGCAAAAATTACAAGATAATACAATTTAATAAAATTGTTTTGTGAACGAATTTACAAAGTTTCTACATTACCCAATGCGTTCTCGACGTCGTCGGTGTCATAACTATTTTAACCGTGTACTACGCGTCACGTGATTACGGTTTGTAATTATTTCTGTTCCTGTGCTGCAGGACTTCAAACGTTTTGCCACGGCGAAACTCATACGAAAAAAAGAACTCGTGCCGCGCTACAGCGTGCACCGCTATTTTCGGTACAGTACGTGCGCACGGAAAAAATTTAGGTACAAACCGGGGCGAGTACGACGGGCGAAACGGAAAAAAAAATAAATAAAAAAAAACTGATTTTCTAGTTTATGATGTTCGCCTTCACCGGCGATCGCCATGCGTGCCCGCATATTAATTACACAAACACACATACTGCCAATACGCGTTCATTCGTCGGCCGATGAAACGTTTCACCACCGCCTATTTTTTGATTTTGATGTACTATCGCACGTAGTAAACGTACACTTGGCGCTCGGACGAAATGTAAAATTTGTACAACTGTGAATCGCGATGTTATCGTAGCTGTAGCAGATGCGTGTGCGTGTATATTTATTACGTAGTAGCGGACAACGTGACCGTGCAAATTTATGCTAATAATTCCGTATCGACATGATACGAAACGCGTATATACGTTACCGACTCTACAAGTGCTGTTCAATCGTTTTCCATCCCAGTGCGCTGCAGCGTTTGCATCTTGCGCCCGGCACGGTTGATACGTTTTCGTTCACCGGAATGTACCGAGTGTAGTTATAGAGAGAGAGAGAGAGTGAGCAGTGAGTGTTCAATGTCGTGTGCGAACTGAATCGTCACGAGGATGACTAGACGATACCGAGAGCCGGATTGGTGCGTTCAAATCGCGTCCAAAAAAAGGTACTTTGTTCGAGTTACGTGCGCGGTTTTCTAACGACACGTCCGACTTGCACTCCCCGGCAATACATATTTTCCGTCCCTATTTTACAGACTTGTCATTTATATAAAATATATATGATGTGCTCAAAAATATTATTGTTTTATTTATTATTATTTATTTATCAAGTTATTTCGTAAGATGTTTATAAATTACTTATTAAGCTGATTTATAATTTAAAATATTACAGCTTGGTTATCATAAAAACGCGTGAGTATATTATAGAGTCTATGATACAGATAATATTATGCACATTTTTAATAAAGATTGGATGTGAACACATGTTTTTAATATTTATTTCATTTTGAACAATATTATCTTGTCGTATAGAAAATGTTTACCCATTTATTTTGTACCGATTGAAATATTCGACCTTGACAGGGAGATTTAAGGTTGAAAATACGCGCAATCGAATTAAATAACATGTGATTGACAACAGCATTAGGTTAATATTTTTTTTAAGTTTATACGTTTGTACATCATTTACATATACCTTAGTCAGTAATCATTCATATAAAAATATTTAAAAAAATATTCCCTAGTTTTCAAAAATCTGTATTTCAAGACTTGAAACTTATACTTAGTATACAGCCTAAAATTGATTCATCTTTAATAATGCAATTTAAAAAAAAAATCCTTTTATAGTACTCATTCATAGCAGTAGTAGTAGGTAGCAAGAACATTTCCTCAGTATTTTAAAATAATAGGTCTGGTAGTTTTGACTGTACGCCGATAATTCCAATATTATCCATTGTTAAGCAATCGCTGCGGTAAAATTGATGTAACCGATGTATGAGGTGCTGTACTTATAGACAATGTATTTATGTATATATATGATTCAGTTGTTCGGTATTTTTTTTTTTTTTATGGAATGCAATTCGTATCTAGTCCAATAAATATTGTTTACTGTTATTGTTTTATAAGGACGCTGTTATCGTAAGCAAATAATACGTGTTATACTATTATAAAATAATCAGTAATTAATTATACAGCCAAATTTGTCACTAAACTATGTTACTGTCGGATAAATTGCAGCATCGGTGAACCGCAGTCAAATTGTTTGCTTTCTAAAAAGGACACGAGTGTGGTGCAACGAATAAATTGCATCATATCAATGTACTTCTTAGATTTTATCGGTTCATTAATACATTGGATATTTGTATTTTTCTGCATCGCTTTATCAACACTCACTTAAAAATTTCATTCGACATATTATACTTTAAATATTTTCTATAAGATTTAAAATTGTTCACATTACTTTTATTCAAAATAAACTGCGCATGTACGCTGTTTCTATATTTTTGTGTCTAAAATGTTATCGTCGAATTAAGTTACGTTTTTAGTGCTAAGCTCTTGTTGTGTTATTTATTTTTTTTATCATTTGAAAGAAATGTTCTTGGTTGTCTGCAATGAAATTTTCTTTATTCTGTCTGCAGAGGTTTTTCGAACAGTTAAAGCTACTCGAGTTCACGAATATTGTGAGTGCGCTTATAAATATTCGTTATCCACTGCGATATTATTTGGTAAACATTCGTCTATTCGCCCTCGAAAGCACGAACCCCAACACACAGTAAGTACGAAGAGAAGAACAGAAACAATTTCAGCAACATACTACGAGTGCACACATACACACATACGTATAATAAACGTACAAGTATAACGCTTTTTATTGTAGTCGAACAACTACGAGTCCTTTTTAATCCGATTGGAACCATCGTTTGGATAGGTCACGGGCCAAACCGCACGTGGCACTTGACCGCGCACATCCTTAAATTTATACATCCGCTCATGGCGTAACGTTATATTTTGATAATATTATTATGGTTATTATTGTTACGACGTCGACGCTTTTCTAACGCGGAGGCGAGCGTTTTCTCGCTACGGCGCGGACTTAAATAATGAAGGTTCGTGAACACACCACGGTTAGATTGCGTACACCCGTTCCATTTTTCGTTTAACGTTTCGGCTTTTCGACGTTCGTTAAAACTACACGATACCCATCGAGTTCTCATATTTTTTTCGTCGAACCACATGTTATTATTGCGTTTTGAACATTACCGTTAAATCCGCCACGACCGTAACGACGTTTGACGGTAGCTTAAGTTTGGCAGGCCGTGCACGGTTTTCGCGGTTCAGAGGGATAGATCGAACGCTCCCGGGAATCCCATTCACCTGACGGCCTGCGTCTCGCGACGTAGAACGGATTTCGGATAAAATACGTTCGAGTTCGCGTGACGAGCTGGGGATCATGTAGATCGTACGTGGTCTGTTGAAGGGGACGAGAATAGTTTTTTTACACGCGCACACGTCCACCGGAACCAATCCCTTACGCGCGCAACCGAACGCTGTACGACAATTACTCAATCCGACCGCCCCGCCCCAACCCGTCGACGTCGTCGACCGCGTCCGCGTCGCGCGGCGAAACGAAATCGCCCGAAATTCCATTGCCGTCTCGGCCGCGTACCACCACCATGTGCATTCCACAACCGGTTACCGCGTGCACGCGAACGCGCGACGTGGGCATGCGCACCGGTGTTGCGCGGCGTTGGGAAAAATCGAAAAACAAAAAGAACCGCTACGCCCACGCGCGTCGGAGAAACGGAAACGAAAACGGCGAACTTTCCCGCGGTCGCGCGTTCGTGGAGATCTATCCGTTTTCTGTGCACAACACGATCCACACGATGTTACGTTCCGTTCGGTAGTGCGTCGCGATTCGCGCACAAACAACGGGTAGAACCTCTTCATACTGCGCGCGAATTCCTACGCAATACTGTGTGTTCGTGCCGCGGGATAGCTACGGGGAATCGCGAGCGATTCGTTCCCCAGCGGTACGACGCGCGTTTCACTACGTGAACACTACCGCGAACACTTATTGCCGGGCTGCGAGGATCGAGTTCCCGGATCGATCCGGACGAGAACGACAGGTTAGCGATCGTCCCGGTCGAACGTGCTCCGCGCTAGCGCTTCACCTAATCGTCGAAGCGCAAGCCAGGACCGAGCAACGATCGACGGGACTCGTTGTAAAAATGTAATCACGTTAATGCGTAACTAACCGACGGCGGTAAGCGAGCACTAGCCAAAGTTGTTACATTGTATCGGTCCGATTGTTGATCGTATACGGGCTCATAAATATTCGTATTAAAAAAATAAAAATAAATTTATCCCGACCGCTCTTGAGTTATCGACATTTTTGCAAACCCATTATTTATCTTATACATATTTACGTACGTTATTCACTCGGAATGGATACATCTCAATTCGTGGTTACGGTTTTCGATTAATAATATGTATTTTACCGATGCGTGTTCATTGGTATTATGAAATATAAATTAATTTTTTTGTTCGCGTGTGCGTTTACCGGCTCTTGGTGTTTCAGTTTTGAGAGTTCAATTAACTTTTTAGATTTATTCGATGATTGTTCGTGTATTTTAAATTCTACTCTGCGACTCATTTTGCGTTATATACATTTACGTACCGTTCACATATTACGTGTATGTTTAAATATAATAATTTCGGAGATATGAAATATATTACAGGTATTGATTGTTCATGTATATGTATACACATATATATATTTATATCATGTATATATATATATATGTTATAGTAACAAAATACTCAACTACTTCATTAAATTAAAACGTTCGCCAGAGATAATTTCGTTTTCAAAAGTATTTTATTACGTTCGTCCGTCCGTCCGGTTCCAACGATACTTTAAATTGGACAAGATCTTAAATGTATATAATATTATATATATAGATGTTCCTATATAATATATGCTTTTATTCAATAAAGTGGCATCCACATGGTTAGTGAAAGAAATGTTGTGGAAACGGACACGAATACAAATAACGTTATTCCAAAAAAGGTTCGTATTATACGAGAATAGGCCTTTTTGTTCGGGCGCCATTAATCCAAACCCTAATCCGTCAATGCTGTCTCACCCTTGCGCTATAAATTATAATGGTAAAATGTCCTTTAAATACACTTATATGTACACCCTCCCACACACACACACACACATATTATGTATATGTGTAATATACAAATACGTTGTTTGGGAAATATATATTAAACATATTATCGTCTGAACAAAACATATATATAGGTATATATGTATAGTCCATGCACATACGATCTATACAGAAAACGATATATTTTGTTCCGAACTATAGTTATTTGAAATGTCGAATTCTTCGGTTTTTGTATACGATTAAAAACGGTATGAGTATATATCTAATACGAATCTTTCAGAGGAACACTTACAATTCAAAATAAAAATTATACCATGGTCACAAGTTTCAAACACACTTGAAATCGTACAAAATTGAATTCTATAATATCATGTGCACAGTAATTATATTATTTTTTATCGGGTATTTTAATATATATTTAAATTTTAATCTGGGCATAAGCAAATGCGATCTTATTTCGAACTAATAAAGTACGGCGCAGGGAAATTACAGCATTCACTTTTAGCTGTTGCATCAACGTTAGCGTATACAACCTAACTTACATGGTACATAATATACATCATTAAAATAAGAAATTTTAAATATTTCAATCACAATATTAAAAATCAATAACCTTACATTGCATTTACATACATCCTTCTGCTGCGTCATAACCGAAATAATTTCATTCTTTCTCATCATTGGTTTTATAATTTAACATGTTCTGTAAATGTTTAACAACCAGTTGTGATACCTATTATGCATTAGAATAAATCGCCAATTGATGTGGATTCCAGAATTTAAAAAACCATCATAAACATATATTAGGTGTAGGTAACTAATTATAATTTTTTAAATAATAATTAAAAATATTTAATTGCTTAGAATAAAATATTTAGAATATAATATTTAATTAAAGCCACATAATTCGTCTAAGATTATCAGTTAATTTTATTATTTTTACCGGATTTATTAAACAACTCACAAGAAAATTGAAAAATGTAAAGTCAACCTATTAAATGTTTTTAGAATTTCAATAAAAATTACTAAATTAGCAACAGTTATTTTCTTGTAGAAAATAACATGGTCTTAGCAGTTTTTAGGTAACTTTTATAATTATAACAAAAAAAAAAAAAAGCTTTCAAATCATCATGTACTACCATAAAATAAAAATATAATTTATATTTTCAGTCTACAATCCACTTTTGAAATTATCGAGTACTGTATATTTTACATAATTCATAGAAAATAAATATTCATTATTAAATCATAACCCGGTTTACTAAAGAAACGTTTTATAAAATGTTTTTTTTTTTTTGAAAATGTATAACATTTTTGAATTATTCATTTTATTATTATGGAATTTATTGATCATTTTTTGAACATACGCACCCCATACCAAATTTTAGAGAGTTAAAAATTTAGAATTATCTATACCTCAAGTTTACAACTTTGAATTAATTTCAATACACATACTGCGTTGAAAATATTTTTGTACTTTAATGCAAATCACTATAAAAGAAATCGATGTTCTAGTTTATAACATATGAAAATAAATAATTCAAACATTAAATCATTCTTTTTTCATTCAAAATGTAAAGTTTATCGAACATTTTGTAGTTGTACCTTTATTTTAGAAATCAAGTGGGTATCGTTCTACAATAATGGAATTTAAGAAACACTTATTTATCAACCATTTTAATCAATATTAATTATATCAGAAATATATATAAATATATATCAGAAATCAGATTAAAACTTATTATTCTTATCAATAAACATACAAAATTATATGATAATCAAATAAAAATTTAACCTAAAAATATGTTGTTAATGATAATACATGAGTAATATAAACTGTAAAAGTGAAATATAACTGGTAGGTTAGGATACATATTTAATTAATTAACTGTTTAATATGAATTTAAATAAAAATTAAGAATACAATGTTATTTTTTAATTAAGTAACTTTGTATCAGAGATGTAATATAATTAGTGTTTTTATTTTATAAGTTTTGGTGCATAATATTTTATATACTATATAATTATATTAAATATTGTTAAATCTAATAATTTAAATTATAATTATATTGTACTGTAACGTGAACGTGAGTTACCAGTTAGATATGTGACATTCAGGGGAAGTTTTCTGGTCCTTTTGAATATATTTAACAATAACTTAGGAGTACATAGAAAAGGATCTTAACACTACAAATAAACATGATTTGATTTAGGTGTTATTAAAGTTTAATACAAATATATAACTCATTGGTTATGGATATCTAGAGCACAATATAGAATTTGAC
Organism: Sipha maydis; assembly: GCA_034509805.1. NCBI lineage: Eukaryota > Metazoa > Arthropoda > Insecta > Hemiptera > Aphididae > Sipha > Sipha maydis. The sequence continues at coordinate 85,118 of JASXSY010001310.1, read as the reverse complement.
TACATCGGAAGTTTACCATGACTATAGTCTAACTGCTGTTTCTTTCATATCGGCATTAGCTATCTGATTTACAATAGTAATGCATGATATATATCTTAGTTGGTACGTAGTATCTACTCAGCAAATAAACATATATTACCACATATGTGTGGATTAATAACTGTGTAATAATCGTTACCATACTATATATGAAGTTCTATATTTCTAATAATATTTACTATTTTAGAATTCCAAAACCAATAATAATTCTTAACAATCTAACATATATTAAGTATCACGACCGAGTGCAAGTGAGCAGGATATAGAAGTTTTATCTCTACCTCCATTGAGGATCTTTTTCCTTCCTTTTTTACTAAGATTACTATACATAGTTCTCATTCTATATAAATTAAACTGCCTTGAAACATCATATATAGTTGTCTATTTTTGTTTTAACATTGTCAATTTTTTCAATTTGACATATTTTTCTGTTTAATTTTTGGATATTTTCTATCTACTGTCGATTATCGTTGTAAATGCAGCAATTGATAAAACACATTTTCACTGGCAAGTCGACTGTTCAGGTGTTCAGACATTGGTTGACATTTATTAATTATCGATCCTGAAATTTGTGATCATGGATATTTCTACGTGTATATTTTAATTTTTTTTACTTTTTACCTAACATAATACATGTATATAATTTTGAATAACTCCCTCGGAAAATTCCTACTCACGGACTTTTTAAATATAGTTAAAGTTTAAACAGGATAAATAAGCTATATAAGATTATATAAACACTGATAAGATCTTAATGCTCTTAACTATGAATCATATTAAAAATATTCTTTTATCTATCAATATTTCAATGGACGATTTGCAATTTATACTTCATTGAAAATACATAAATTTAAATCCGTTTAGTTATTCATTACTTAATTGATTAGCGAAAATGATTCTTCGATACACGTTTAATTTTATTTTCTCTACGATTTACATAATATAGATATTCCAATATTTTATTAGTTAAATTTCATTGGACTGTACAATGTATGTACTGTGCACTTTGTGTAAATATAACCACGTGTAATCTTGCAATAAAAATATGTGTACATGTTTTTTCAGCTGCTTAAAATTACATGATTATATCAATACGCGATACCTGTAGCTGGTGTATATTATATGATTATAATTCGGCATGGATGTATAACGTTTTAACGGTACGTTTATATGATTATCGCCAGGAAGTCGTTTATCTCGAATACGATTTTAAAACTGTAATAAAATCGTTTTGTTATTTAATAATAAATAGAATGTTCTGAAGTGGTTTTGAATCGTACTGGGGAGGGGGGGAAATGATAAGATGCCAGTATATGTGTACAATATATTTGTACATTTACGAGAATATGTTTAAAAATATAGTAATTAAATCTCATTATTTATGTAGGTACTATTTCTACCAATATAATAATTATATACGTTTACTCGAATTGTGCGACCAAGTTAACCGGAGAAAATTAGGAAACGTCTGAAAAATAACAGGACGATATAAACTCAATTTTCGGTACAGCTATTTAAAAAATCCTACCGCTCGAACAGTAATTATCGTGAGTGCCTACCAATTACTTTTTTAGGTAAATAATAATGATTATGTCGATCTTGTTCTCCGTAATATAATTATACGGCTTCGAAAATTTTTTGGATTTTACTCTCCGACTGTTTGTGTCACATTCACTCTGCACATATACACGCGCGTTTGGACGTAACGGTTGGACTTTTAAACATGCGCAATTATTTTTTATCGTTTCCGTACGTCTATAATATTTATATTAGCTATAGCCAGTTATTTTCCCATCGTGCTTATCCCTGGTCTTGTACCCACAGGTCAGTCGACAAACCATCTTCACCGTAACGCTACGTGTACGGCCTTGGCGGACTGCTGCGGCGTACAACGTATCGCAACTGTTTGCGCACACCACATTTGATCGATTCGACGATAAATAATCCAATCCGTTCGATGGTGGCGGCCGCACGACGTCTTGAAATATGTACCGGAGTCAAGCGCGTGAAAAGTCGACGAACAAAATAACAACAACAACAAAAAACGGGGAAAACTGTGCAACGTACCCGGACAACTCGTAACGGATACAAAGTTGTACGATTTCCAAAAGGACCTACGGACTTAATATTTGTTGGTACATGCGTACTGCACTGAAACGCGGGACCGGAACCGGAACCGGAACGCGGGCCAAATCGAATATGGACAGGACTGTCCCGTGATGGCAGCCTTACTGCAGTGAGCGACCGTGATGATACGTGTTCGCCAACCGCGTTCTGTAAAACGCATCGGCTGCGCCGAAATCGGAGGGTATAACGAATGCAGTGCAGACGTGTTGCACGTCGTATCCAGTCGGATTCGGTTCGATACGAACGTTTTCGGCCGAAAAGCCCGTTACGTTATTGCATTTATACGTTCCTCCTACCGTCGCCACCGCCGACGCGGCAGCAACCTGCGGCGGCGGCGACGACACCGACGACGTCTGTCCAGAGGCTACCGGTGAGCGCAAAGTGGGAGTGCAGTTCGTCGTGGACGACGGGCAATAGAGCCATTATGGCGGTGAGTGCGTGTGCGTGCGTATGTGTGTGTGTGTGTGTGTGTGTGTGTGTGTGTGTGTGTGTGTGTGTTTTTTTTTTCTCCTTTATCCTCTCTTCTCGCGTCATTATACTTTCCGAGCAATTTGATTAAGATATTACCGGTTGTCCCGACGAGGTCTTCGCGCCGGGTCGTTTTGTCCGGAACCCGCCTATTCAACCGGCCCCGGGGGCCTTTCCGTGTTTTTAATGGCCGTTTTTAATTATAAAATTGTGCGCGCGAGTGCGCGTGCGCGCGTGCAGTGCTCTGCCGAAGAGATACATAGCTCGCGTGCGCCGCGCAGCACCGCCGGACCCGGCCGATGACCGGCCGCGGCGGACAGGACCATTTGTTATCAACGCGCCAAGACGTACGCACCCCGCGCGCGCGTAGACCGCGACCGCTCCGGAACCGACGCGTCGGATCTCGCCTCGGCCGAGCTGCGGTGCACGAACACAACGCAAACGCGTGACGGAGCCATTCCCGCGAACCCCGTTTTCGGGCGAGCGGAGCCTTTTTGCCGACCATGTTCTCTCGCGGAGCCCCGAGAAACGTTAACCGTCACGTGTCCACTAGTGCTATGCGATGAGCAATTCGACACCGTATCGCCTACTACGTTTATTTGTTCGTAAACAACTAAAACAATGTACACCGCCGCGATTACAAGGCGACACCGATGGTTTTCGGTATCGTATCGATCCGGGCGGTACAGCTTGTCGGTCGCTCGGTGATAGTATCGCGCGATTTGTCACCATGTCCACTCAGGGCTGCAGCACTGCTACTGATTTTGTTAATCTTCCTCTGAAGAGCTCATGATCACGACTGAAAATGTGTATCGTACCGCTTGTCTGTTTTCTCCGGTGGGCGCCCGAGTGTTACGCCGATAAAAATCGTATCGGACGACATCGGTCGCATCGCCAATTGCATCGCACTAGTGGACACCTTACACGTTTCGCACGTCATTGGCGTCCGTCCGCGAGGAAAATCAAAACGAGATCATGCGCGTACGACGTTACTCGAGTGCACAGTGCGCCTGGCCGGCTAATGACCCGAACGCGTTAGTCTAAGGTCGAGAAATTATATTTTCCCGTCGGAATCCTAATGCCGTTCGTGTGCACGCGCGGTGGCGAAATGTATCCGAGTGAAACACGTATGCTCGTCGGTCTAGACGACGATCGTTAATCGTTGTGCTATTAAAACTCGCCGCGGTGAAACGAACGGAGAGCCCTTGAGAAACAGCCCTACGATATCTCCGCGGAGCCGATAACCGCTGGTGTACGAGATAATAACGCGTTTTGCCCGCGGAACGTAATGAGTTATGTGCGCGGAAAGCGCGCTGCCGGACGCTGCTCTGGACGCGCGGATCCGTCGTAATGATCGTGGTGTGTCGGAACAAACGTATTGTATTAATATTACGCATCGGGTATTATAATGCACTTGAACACGCGGACGGGCGCGGTGTAGTACGTGCGTAAACGATCGACTGACCCCATGTGAAGCGTTTTTGTTGTTTTTTGTTTATTACTATCATTTTTTTTTTAATCGGTTTTTTAGGTATAAAAATACGTACACGGTATTATGATGGTGTACATCACTGTGTTGTATTATACGCTCCACCCAAGCGCACGCGATGCGTGTACGGAGGTTACCTACGTACTCGGATTTTAATATTATTATTTTTTTTTTTTTCCACTTTCTATTGCATTTCATATTATAAAAACGAAAAAGGAATTAATTTATATATTTATCGCTGTGCTTACAAGACGTATAGTAACCACATTCGTTTCCGCAGCGTATACATTACTATCGTCGAGAAGTCTGACGACGATTCCGAACACGACGACGACGACGACGACGACAACTGCAGGAAACAATAGAACACAACGGCGTCAGCCACGATACATAAATAATATGTGTATTGGTTTTGTAATAATAATAATAATGATAATATCGTAACTATCGAATTCATAGCGCACGTTCACAACACCATATATATATATATATGTGTGTGTGTGTTACATGTTAAGAATATGTTACGATCGCGTCGCGACCACACATTGCCAGTGTGTGCGTGTATTCAGACTGTTCGATCATTTATTTCTAATAAATCCACGTCCGAACGGTGTGCGTTGTGTTTAAAAAAAAATGCAACCCTATTAGAATATTGACGGGTTTTTTACGCGAAACATATTTTTATCCGTTTTCCCCAACCGCCTCCTATTCTAACGATCGTACTCGGACAGCAACACGTAGTATTGCCATACTTCGCACGACTAATTAGGAATATTATTTAGTCTACGAGGCCGTCGCCGCTTCGTAATCGCGATCCAGATCGATAATTATTTTCATACTGCTAAACGACGTCATTATAAACCCACAACGCGTCTGGCGCGCGCACAGACAACGCGACACGTCCTTAGCCGTACTAAGTATTTTACCGAACCGGCCGTGATCGTATGTTACAATTTCGTCTTGAGCACAGTATTTTCGTACGGTATAACGCACATAAATAAAACGAGAGCGAAGATTATCGCAGTGGTGTCACGTTTTAATAACATTGAATTAAACACGTCGTTTAATATGCAAATTGTTTTTATGTATTTTATAGGTGGAACTTAATAATATATTATTAGCTGTTAAGGGTTATTAGCAAGGGCGGATTGACTCGCGTGGCGATATGGCGATAGCCTACTGGATCTTTTTGAATTAGGACCACTGTTTTTAATTCGAGCAGATAAAATAAATGTTTATAATAACAGTACCATTATTGATCAACACAGCGTAAGTCGTAGTGTTCTAGGTATTATTATGTAGTGCAACACAATAATACAATAACATAGCAACCTGGAAGGTCGTAGTTGCAATATTATTAATTTTATTTATAATATATTTTTACTCGACGTATGCTTTGATATTATATTTGTACTGGTTAATAATATCTCAACTGACTACGTTGTTATCGGTACTCGTTAGTTACCTAAATAACTATCGGTAAACGCATTGAACGGAGTTAAAAAATTTGAAACTCTTAACTCACTAGACTCGGGTCATTTTAAACTAGGGCATAAATATTGCGTTAGTCCGTTAGCGTAATAATCACACATATACCGAAACATATGCAATAATTATATCGGACCATGTACCGAAAAAAGTATACGTTCCAATATCTATATAGTATTTAAACAAACCGTTAAAAATAATTGACAAATAAATTTAAAATAAAAATAAAAAAAATAAAAGAACATTTTAAAAGACCTCACGAACAATAGATACAAGTACCTAAATACAAGCGTTTGTTATAATAACGTTAGACGAATTCTACATAATTTCGTTTATGTCTTAAACTTAATCATACATATATAATTATATATTATGTATATTCTGCATATTATGTATACCTCGTGTAGCTTAGAAAATAATAAACAATATAATGATTATTAATATATATGTTACGGTTAAAGTATGAAAGTAAAGAAATGTACACATTACCCGGGTAATGTGAACACTACCCATGCATATTGGATAAAGTAAAAATATTATTTGTAAAACGTTTATTTTGTACGGATTTTTGATCGGATAAAGTTTTTTGACAAAATAAAATACGATAAAATATCAATTGTGCATTTTGATAAAACGTGTGCACTGATATTGTATAACAATACGTATCGGTTTTTGAGTTCACTCGTTTGGCTTATTAAAGTTTGATTATTTAATTTATAAAAATGTCTCCTTAAAAAGAGAAATGTTATGAGTGCTTTAATAAATAAAATTAATGGAAATAATGGAAATAATTCGGTGCATTTAACGGAAACAAAATATTATGACAAATTATCCGAAATAAGAAACGTAAAATTAACCGAAAAAATAACCAATAATTCACAATAAACCATTAATAGATATTTTAGAAGTATCAGCTACAAACAATTTTTATGTAAAATAGCCAATGAACAATATCTTTTCAAGGATCATGGTTTTAAAAAATGTTCGAGTAAAAGTAAATGTATAACAAATAGACGTACAAGTAAATTTAAAACTGTGGGGATACTTCGCAACTCCAAATGTCACTCGGATTTGATCTGTTCCAATAAATAAATATATTTAATTTTTCAAATTTATTCCTAAATAAAATAATAATTAAACAATGACAAATTTACTTCGTAAATAAATTGCTTTCGGATTAATATGATTTAGTTTTTTTTTATACTTCATAATTTGACCATAGAAAACTGGATAATCTTCAAATTGTACATATATAAAAAAGAAAATGTACATATTGTACTGTACATGGCCATTTTGAAACTCTACCCGTAACATATATATATATACATATTTATATACATGTTAATTATTAAATTAACATTGTACTGTGCAACGCTTTTAACAGTCAATACTACCAATGGTACGTCAGTTTTACTGATTATGACGCGTACGTGGCAAAATTAAACACCGTATTATTTGTTCTGAATAAATAATAATAAATATAATCATTCTGGACACTGATTTTTATCGGATCACCATTTTCGGCGCAGTACCGCTGCAAAAACGCATTGCATATAAAAACTGACGATGTTCAGTTGATTATTATTTATTAAAATCGAATAACAGCCACAATCAAATGACCGTATGACACCGCTCGGAATTGAAAGTTTATGATAATTTTTTATGATTGTTTACATTACGCGTAATAAAACTTAAGTGATATTTTTATTACTTTTGGTGTCGACTATTTCATTCTACGATGATTCATACGGTTATATGTGACGAAAGTTAATCGTAAAAAATAAGAATAAAGAGTAAAATATTAAATTTCGAGTGATAATGTAATAAATTATATGTATCTGTATAATTGCACGTTGTCGGTACGGCTACATCGTCATTAGCGAATATTATACCATGTAGAAAACGACACGCGAGTAAACCAATGGCTATCTGACACTTCTACGGTACATACTTATGTACGATAATCGATACGTTCGTAGAAACATGCCCTGCAAATATATCGGTTATTCTACAACGTTTATTATTTATGTTGACCGTTCGAGGTCAGTGCAATAATACTTACGTGCACGGTGTACTATATATGTATAACATGATGTGTTACTACAACGCGTTATGACGCAATCAAACAAAACGTAAATAAGTTATTTTCAATAAGTAATTATTCCGGACAATTATATTTAGGGTTAAGCACCGTGGATCGAAATCGAGCTTAAATGTAATATTATGGACCGACGATGCGTACTGCGAATATTATATGATATATATATATGTGTACAGCGGATAGACGTTTCCCTCGGGGCGGGATTCGGGCGGAAAAATCAGACGAAAATTTCCAAAAGCGTTTTTGTTGCACAGATTGTTGTCATCGTCGAAGGGTTTTTTCCATCCCGTCTGGCGTCATCCAATCGGGAGCGTCGTTATAATTAAGAGCTTTACGCGCGCATATACATGTAAATATGTATATATACATACATATAAAAGTACAAAGGCTGCTTTATTGCCGCGTGGTCGTTTATTTGTGCGAGCACAGCCGCTTCGGATGATACATATATATTTAGAGCAATAAATTATTCCGGAGGCTGAGTGAAAATAAAACAAAAAAAAAAAAAAAACAAACGGAAAATTTTAACGAAAAAAAAATAAAATAACTACAGAGATTCGGAGCCGTTGGATACGACGCGAGACCGTTCCTCCGTCTACCGCAAAACTTCGAGGGTTTTTTCCACTAGAAATCCAATTTCACGCGTGGGAAGCGCGCGCAACAAAGACGTATTATGCATATAACACGTACGAGGAAAAAAATTTATCGCCGTGCCGACATCGCGGGGTAACGCCGTTCGCCAACGGAAACGTATCGGATACAATAAGTGTACACAAGAACAATCACGTCTAGCCACGTCAGCTAAAAACTATAGGGATTAATAAAATTAAATAATGAAATTTGAAGTGTGACGTGATCGCATAATTTGAATCATCCGCACGAAGTATTTTTTTTTTTTTAGGATTGCGCTCTTGACACGCGCGCGTGCACTTTCAACGCAGTTCGACCGGTTTTTTACGAAAGGCCTCTGGAACACACCAAGCTCAAGTATACACACACATAATACACATTATAAGTAAACATATATATTTTTTTCCCCCTTAGGCTTTTTCATATTTTCCCGCTGCGTATTGTAATTTATGCGTGTTTGTTTATTTATGTACACACGTATAAGTGTTATAAGGAGACTACGGTATAGCTTTCACGGCTTTTAAAGAGAAGTAAACTTTCTTCTTTTGGGTTTAAAAATTCAACGAAAAAAATTAAATTATTTCGAACGAATTATATTTGACGCAAATAATAAAATAATGCGTATGAGTGCGCGCACGATACGCTGGGCAGTGATAGATTTTTATGATGTCATAACACAAGAAATTGTTATAATATTTATTGTATCATAGAACATCAATATCGATATTTGAATAAATTTATATGAAAAAAAAATATATCGAATTTTATTAGAGATAAGCGTAACCTGCCAAAAAAAAAAAATAATAATAAATAATTAAGTATATAAAATTATATTAAACAAAGTTATTAATACTCGTTTTCCATAATAAGCCAATAGGCGTCAATACTAATACAATATTAACTGCCGGTCGTTAATTAATTGTACATCATTCTTGTTTATATCTACCTACCTAAACGACGAGACATCGGATGTGTAGTATTATTTAATACGCTTGTGATCGTCAAATTAATTTTTAATATCGTCATAAAAAAAGTTTTTGCGTTGTGTTAAGATAAAATGGTATTTATTTATGTTTTTATAAGTATTAAAAGCACTTTGTCGGACGTCTAACAAGCACAGCTTTTAAGAATTACACCATGCATGACGTCGTTCTTATGAAACACGTGTTAACATCTTATCCCTCATAGAATCAAATGTAATAAAAACTTAACCATGTTGATACATTTTTATTGAATTCGTTTTCAACTGTAAGTACAGGCGCAAATATATGAAATAGATTTTATTCGCTAAAAATCTTAAGCGATACCAGGTTACAATATATGACTGTCGTCATTTAAATCAAATTAAACATTATCGAACGGGTTTTTCACGTGCGTTCAACGTGCAAATTATACTGTGTCAATATTTTATAATGCAGTAAACAATCATTGATAACGCACGATTAAGTCGCAACTGTTTTAAGAATTTCCAAAAATTTATTTGCCGCGTGAGTTAAATATATTTTTCATTTCACTCAGATTTTAAAAGAGCTTTTGTTAGTTTTTTTTTTTTTCCAAAACAAATTACTTGCAGTAGTAAAAACAAGTGAATAGATGACAACCGATACAGTCAATTTTTTATTGCATGGTATTGAATTTATTGATACACAGGTTTTAAATTTTGGCATTCGTGTAGCAGGTGATCTACCACGGAGGGGTGATCTGCGAATTCAGGACGAGTGATCTACGTTTTAATAGTATAAATAATAGTGTATGTTTTTACACATTATATTTTTTATTACGAGTACGCCATATCATACAAATATTCGTCAAATATAAAAATAATTAGCTAAATATAATAATAATTTTAATTACAGTAAACGTTTTTAATATCATTTAAAAATTTAAAAAAAGTATTTTCAGGATTAACTGATCTCCACCATGCTTCAATCAGATGACGAGGTAAAAGTTCCGATATAGTGCCATGCATGAAGTATTTTCATTTTCAGATGTGACCAAACGCATTCTATTGTCTGGGTATTGGCTGCTGTTAGCGGGTCGACAAAGTTTTTAGAATGGTTTACAGTCAAGTTATTATAACAGGGCCGTGAAGTTAGCATTACAATATTAGCAGAACTTTTTAAAAACCTTCCAATAATGATTAGATTGACTTGTTGGACATTGTTGGATATTTATTGGACTCCCAATTTTGAATTATCCCATGATACATTTCGTACTGCCAACTTCACACCTAGCATTACATTTTTAATTAAACTCTTCAAAATCCTTCCAACAATGATTAGACAGACTTGTTGGACATTGTTGGACATTTATTCGAATTTGTTGGAACACACATTATTTTTTATTTTAAAAATTGTATTTACATATTTTAGCCATTTCAGGACTGTCTGACATACGTCAAAATATTTTAGTTGGCGTTTATTATTATTACTAAGAAATTTGTATACTATGTACTGGTAATTTTACCTCTGCCATAAATTATTTGAGAAAAAATCGAGAAAGTTTAAAGTATTAACTAAATATAATTTAACTATTATTTTTTATTTCATTGTTTTACTTTGATAAATAAGATTGCATACTAACTACAGCAGTGGATTATCATTATATTTTTAACTTTGTTCATATAATATATTTTTACTTTATTTTGTGTTTATATTAATACCTACCTTTATGGCCTAAATAGGATAGTTTTTTTAATTAAAAAAATAAAATTTAGTTATGTACTTCGTGAAAAGTAAATTATTATTATCATCAATTAGATTTTTTATCGAATTTAACAAATTTTAACAAGTATCCAACAATGTCCAACAAGTCTATTTGAACATTGTTGGAAGGTTTTTGGAGAGTTTAATTAAAAATGTAATGCTAGGTGTGAAGTTGGCAGTACAGATGTATCATAGGATAATTCAAAATTGGTGGTCCAACAAATTCCAACAAATATCCAACAATGTCCAACAAGTCTACCTAATCATTGTTGGAAGGTTTTTGAAAAGTTCTGCTAATATTGTAATGCTAACTTCACGGCCCTGATTATAACCTGTATTTTGTAAAATTTTATATGGTTTCCATTCATCTGACATTATTGTTGTTCCTGGAAGTATTTCTTTTTCAATAATTGGAATAAATGTAGCTCTATCTCGACGTTCAACAACAACAAAACGTTTTTCAAGAAAACCATCATGCCGCCAACATATTTCAAACACCCAAGGTCCTTCTACTCGTTTGCTTTAATTTCTTTTCCAGTTATTAAGAGGAATATTTTCAGAATCATAATCAGAACTATCGTCGTCCGTCAAATTTGCACCTCTATGATCACCCAGTAGAATCCTTATAATATAATATAATAATTATAGATCACCTGATACACGAATGCCTAAATTTATCCATGCAAATCACAAAATGAAGTCTAAAAAAAAGTATTGTGAAATTTTTCGTTATTTTTGGTATTTATTATAAAATGTAATTCAAGTTTGTTGACTTTTATCAAAACTGTATAGTTACTAGAACTCTTTTAAAATACGGTTTTGAATATTTTTTAGTGTTGTTCACATGGTTTAATTTTTTTTTTAGAAAATATAGCAAAAATTGTTCAAATAGTTTTTAAACCTTAATAAATTCGTTTGTAGGTTCTTGAAAGATGTTAAAATGTTAATTTGCATTCTATGTTGTAACATTTTATTTTAATTATTACTGCTTTTTCTGTTGCTTTCCGAAAAAAAAAGGTGTCACTATAGCATTGATTTTTCCGAAAACCAATTTAACAAAATAATTTGAACAATTACATATATGTCATTCAAAAACTTTTATTTAATAATAATTTCAATGGAACCACGAGTAGAGTTCAATAATTTTAAACGCAAATTTGGGTTTTTTTTTTTTTTTTACGGCAATTGTTATGCAATCAATTTTCAAAGTGTTTAAATGCGTAACAGCTTCGGAACTTTGGTCATAAATTGCAACATCGGGATGTACGACGTGACGAGTCTGCAGCGGCCAATGTAGTACAACGCCTTTTACGTACACGCAATTGTGCGCGCGGGCGCGTATTAAAAATCGTTTTCCCATTCGCGGCGGGCAGCAGCAGCACGAATTTCGACGAAACAATCGCGCGCGCGGCGTGTCATATTTGTTCCGGGGCGGCGGGACGAAAGTTTCCCGGATAAAAAGAAACCCTGTGCGCGCCGCCCCGAACAAATTAGGGATGAACGCACAGCACCGCCATATGGCGCACGCGAAGACATTACGCAGAAGGCCACGCCGTGTACATCGCGCGTATGTACTTAAGATATAAATATACGCGTATACATATATATATATACACGTAACGCGTGTGTATAGCGTTTATAATAGTCAAAACCGCTACGTCGTCGTCGCCGCCGTCGTCTTGCAGCAGCCGACTTATCCGAGGCGTTATTTATTTTTCGTATATTTTTTTTTTCCTCCGTACGCTTCAAGGGAAACCACGGTCGGCGGGTGCGGTTAGTGTGTATTATATTTTTTTTTTAATTTCGGTTGCCAAGCGAATAACGACGTTTGCAGTGCGTCACATGGTGGCGGCGGCGGTCTGCGCTAATACATAATATTGTGTATGTACACGTATACAATCGGTATGGTGGCGGGGACGGAGGAAGGAAACGCGAAGGAACCGGAAACTCGACTGAAGGGCACTGCTTGTGCGGTACAACAGTGCGTTTACGTGTGCCCGACGAGTACCGACGGACGCGCGCGCGCGTACAGTAAACTAATATAAAAGCGTATAATTACGATTTATATTAAACTTGGGGGCGAAAAAAAAAAGCTACTATGGAAATCCCCGCGGGATTACGTGCTCTACGGCGACGACGAACTCTGCGATACGATGTGTTTAGACAAATTGCGTTATTAATAAATTTCGTTTCGTTTTCGCCTCCCGTTCGGGTTCGACGAATTAATTAAAATACCGGCCTTCGGAAGGTATTGGAAATTTCGTTACACACGGTTGTTTTTATTTTTTCGGTGTATTGAATTAAAATGTGTAGCTGCAATATATTATTATAACTGCTTCGTGTTGCCCGCAGTTATGCAGAGTAGATCATTGCACGTTGTATAATTAATTCGATTAGACTTTTATGTCTACCTCCGACGACGACGACGACGACGACGACGACCACGGTTCGATGCGCATCAAAAACACAAAAACATATTTACTGTCGAAATATACATACATATATGTATAATACGTTTTGGTACTAACGAACAAATTAAAAAAACTTTGTCCTTGGGTATAGGTTTTATTCGGTGTACCGCTTTTGAAATATATATTTTTTGACCGACGATTTCACTCGGGGTTTTTTTTCCAGCTCTAAAATATACCCATAAATTATGCATTGACATTTTTACGAATGAATAAAAATAAAAAATAAAATAAAATATGTACAAAAACGCACGTTGTGGAATTGCCATCGTGTTACTGGTGCTGCGTGTTGACATTTCCCGAGTAAAATGTCAAGTGTCGAGAAAATCAGCCCCGCGTTTTCGTGTGCAATGTTTTCGGGTGATGTATTTTACAACCCGCAGTGTCCTATCTGGTACGTGCCGCCGGGGTGGGAGAGAACGCATTTTTCGGATATTCAAATTTCCGTCCACGACGACAGTTACGCGTTATCGTCTCACATGGGTAGGTACCTCTATTTACGCTGGAAATCCTATTTGCGCGTTCGCTGTGCCGCGGTGACGGGAATCCAAAGTACGTCGGATAATATGCGCACAATATTATGATACATATATTATTATTATACATGCAACGCACTCGCGTCGCGTCCCCGCCGCGGATCGATAACTCGTAAAATCCCGGGCGTCGGATAAGCGTTCGAACTTTTCCATACCCTCCCCCGAGCGCACGCTTTGTTTCGTTGGTATGCACAGGGTGCGTGCAGTCACCATAATGTACCACCGCCGGTAACGTTAAAAATAAGTTAAACCGTCGCGTTATCTGCGCCGCACGCGTTTCGCCCTGGGAGCACGGGGTGTTCGCGGTAGGTGAGACTCTTCAGTCGAAAAATGCACGCGATTCCCGTGTATAAGGCGCAGTAGACAGTCAACACTTTGCCGATCGTCGAGTTGTCCCGTACCTCGAAACGGTCGTCTCGAAACATTCTCCCACCGCTCAACAATGCGCGTGAAACGGTAACAGATACTTTTCGCGAGTTTCGCCGTTTTTCCATGACGGCCAAAGTTACGTTGGGTCAGAGTTCTGCAACTTCAAAACTGCAACACTGAACAGTTTAGAGACGTCGACTATTGTCGTTTTTCATCCATAACCCTTCGAATATTTCGTGCACTCCCGTCGACGGTCGGTTTTCCAAACGTTACGCAACAGGAACACCAGTGCATTTTTTGAATTGGTTGACTAGGCGATAACAATGTCGATCAGTGATAAAACTTTGTCGTCTTGTTGTCGATAATGTTCTGGAAGACTAGGCGAAACGCCTAGTAATTAATTGTGAAAAGACATTTTTTATTTTTTTATAAAGTTATGTGAAATAAAATAATTGAGTAAAATATGATGGATACATTTATGTACGTATTATTATATTGTCTAAGTTTACTTTTACTACAATCATTAAAATTTATTTTTTATAGTTATGCGAACCGAACGTGAAACACTACCATCGTACTGCCGTTATAGATCGACTATTTCGAGAGAGAAAATGGTTCGTCTCCCAGTGAAAATTCCTAAAAAAAATGCACTGAAGAACACGGCGACGGCGTAAAACCTATCCACTCAAGCGCTTCGGCGGCAAGGAGAAACTAGTTGTGGATCGCCCCCATTTGGGATTTCTTTTCGATGATATTTTAACCACGGTTGAAGTTTATAGGCTATAGTTAATAAAATAATACACTATTTATACCCGTAATATCTTTAAATCGCACCTCCCTCCCCATCTTAATTGAGCCACTGCCGCGCTTATTGCACGCGAACGGTGTACACACAACACGTATAGATGATATTGACGCATGCATATAATTTTGTGCATGATTTATTGGTAAGATATTTGTATACGGTTTCGCGAGTCGTTGTCGGTGGCAAACGATCGCCGTCCCACCACGTACCGTTATTATTATTATTATTATTATTATTTTTATTATCATTATTATCATCATCGCCATTATCATCAACATCGTCATCGTCGTCGTCGTTGTCGTTATTGTCGTTGTTATTGCCGCGCGCACATAATAATAATAAAAACGATATAATACGTCGTCGACGTTCATTATTTTATTTATTTATTTATTTTTTTTTTATTTTTCCGGGGAGAGGCAATTTAAAACTTCGATCCAATCTGGCGGCGCGCGATAAACAAAACTCGCGCGCGACACAACTATACATGTATGCAGAGCACAACTATATGCGTTATAATCCGTCGCATATATTTGTACGGGGCGGCGTGTTTATTATGTACACACACATATATGTGACCGTGTCCGTACGGGGTGCGAAAGGGTGAACGGAGGAGGAAAAAAAAAATGGAAATAAAAATATGAAATAAATACGTCCGTCGTAGACGTATAAATTTCGTTTCGGGGGTGACTGCCTTCACACGGAGATGTACGCCCGTATTATGTAAACGCGAACAAAGTGCGTCGCATACCATAACAATATACGAGTGTACACCGTGCGCAGATATTATATTATAAACAATCGAATATTGTACGCCGTATGTATGTTGTAATACACTGCTACGTGCTGCTGCAGCATTAATTCACGCCGGACCCGCGTACACGGTACAATGATAATTAACTAGGACGTAAATAATAACATCACAACATACACACACATAAATGTACGACGTGCGCGTGCAATAATGTATCGTGTGTGTTTGTGTACATGCATTACGGTATACGTTGAACGTATATTTATTTAAATGTATGATGTCTGTGACGTTGCGTTCGGTGGCATTCTCAGAATCTTCGAACGCAGGCAGTGATATCAATTTCAGTAAACCGTGTTAACCGATAATAAACTCGTTACGCACTTGATCGGATAAAACTTCAAGTACGAATATAGGTGACGTATGTAAGCATTAGGCCAACTGATAATATTTGTACGCTACATTCAGGGGTGAAATCAAAGGGAGGAAGACGGAGATTCATCCTCGAGCGTGAAATTGTAGAGGGTGTAATTTTTGTAGTATATAATATATTATTGACTACTAGTAAATAAAATTCTTAGAGAGTAATATTTGATTCTTGGTCTGCGATAAAGCGTAATTTTAACACTCTCCAGGCGATCAAAACCCCTAGTTCCGTCTCTGGCTACATCGAATCTTTGATTTGAGATAGTTCTCGTTCTATCATGATAAATGTTGTTCATGTGCTATAGTTGCGCAAGTGTGTGTACTACGTGACGTTAATTTCATTATTAATCTTGCGCGGAGTATAAAGCTATCAATGGATCGACACACGGAATTGAAATAATTTATACAAAACAATCGCATTCGATTCTTTTAATTTTGGAAATTTTTTGGTTCCGATCGGACCAATTTGTTAATCTAAGCGAATTTGCTCACATACTACATTTGAATAAATGGACGAACGTTGCAACGTTCATCTGTTTATTCAAATTAAGACGCCATGGCGTTCAAACGCGATCGCAGATTGACCAGTTACTAGTATACAATATTCAGTGAAGGTTTTCTAAACCTTTTGCACACGTGTTATACCGTAGCTCGGGAACGTGAAAGGTAAGGATCTTAATATTACAAGCAAATCAGCCGATTGGTTCAGATGATCCATTAAGATTCAATGCATAAAACAACTTACGATTACGGATTTCTACATCAAAACAGTACGGATTTCAGGTACACCGGACGGACGTCTTGGCCGAACCGCCGTGCCTTACATATTCGGTACGGAAACGTCACGAAAATCGTGCGTAGGTTTCGTATTGTAATTGTTGTCAACACACACGCGCATCGGTTTCCAAACAGTTTGCACGGCATTAGCGGAAATCACAATAATAATTATCACCTACGCGTTATGATACGTTTGACGTCGTACGCCGTCCGCAGACGACAACACCCACACGCGATACGTTTTGTGCCGATTTATCGGTTGTGAGGTACTCATATTTTACACGTTATATGGATCGGGGGAAAATATAAATGAAATACGCAAACCATTTTTTTTTTTTTTTAGAATAGAATTTCACTTTTATCTTTTATTTCTATTTATTTATTCACTAACAGTAGGTATATATATATTCAATAATAATTATTATTACATATTTTGCGCAAATGTATATACATGTATATATATGTATATATAAATGTATATTGCATATATTTTGGTTTCACAGGAAAAAAAAAAAGTTGAAAAATAAATATTATTGTTATTATATAATTATTAAATTTCGTATTATTACACACTCGCTAAAATTATTATCAATATATAATATTATATGTATTAAAGTTATTAATTATATAGATTTTTACACGTATGGATGCTAAACGTAGGTATATATAATATTATTTATATATAGTCTATTTTTACTGAGGATCATTCGAGGGGTACAAAAATAATAATAAAATTAAAAATAAAACAAAATATACTAATTTTTCCCTAAAAAAAAAAAAAAAACTTATAACAAAACCATATAAAAAAAAGTATATATATAAAAAAAAAAAAAAAACAAATAAATAATGTTATCTCTTTGATCTACAACACAGAGGGAACACTTTTCCGGGTCTCGGTGTGCGCGTTCACGAATGAATGTGTGTTTGTGTGTGTGCAGTTATCGATTTGACCTGAAACAGGGTTCCATACTGGATTTTAGTAAAAAACAAAAAACACAAAAGTAATAATAATAATAATAATAACAAAAATAACAAAATTAAAAATAATCACTATAAATCATACGCAAAATAAAAAATACAATATAACATGCACATACACGAAATAAATCAATGAAACTATAGACGGGGTTGGAAAGTGTCGTCTGCAGTGTGTTTCGGAATAAAACAGAGCCTAATATTATTGATGCTTTTACGTAAAATGTATTCGCCCGTCGAAGGTCGGTTTAAGGATTTTCACGAGTTTTTATGTACACGTATATGATATTAAGTAGAGCATTTATTATTGCACATATATCGCGTACTGTACTGTTGCGGGACGAGACTAATGTCTACCAAAACGATGCTCGTTACACACGTAAGTACACAAGGTAACGATTTTTGTAAAACATTCGACGGGAATTTATCTTTTTAACCGTACCTATTGAGTACGTAGTTTATCACGATGGTTAGCAGTGCGTTGCCCAGCAGCATTCCTTTATTCATTTCAAAGTTCCATAATGATATTGACATTACTATATTCACGCGTTTTGCGAGTTTATAGTAATTACTGTCATCGCGGATTTCGGCGATCGTTCGAATTTACTCGCGACGAATAGACACGTTAGTTCTTCCCTCCCTTCATCAAAAAAAAAAAAAAAAAGTTTATGAGGCAAGATAAAATAGTACGTGTACGAATAATTTGTGAGAAAAAAACGTTTAGTTTTGTTTCTGTTGGCTAACGTAGCGCGGAATGGCTTATACGTTTCCGTGTTCTTTTTTTTTTTTTTTGCCGCGATGCGCTTGTATGATTACGGAAGTTGTGGTGCACGTGAAGAGCCAAAACGTGGCGAAAAAATAAATAAAAAGTAAAGGAAAAACGAATTTTTTTCCCGTACGCCATTGTAATGTATAAGTACGAACGCGCAAGGGCCGAATAAAAAAAAAGTCAGACCTGTACATACGCAAATTAAATAAGCACCCCCAACCCTGCTGGACCCATCTCCTTTTACACGTGTAAGCCACCGCACACACACGCTATTTCTTCCTTCGTACACATTTCTATCGCTAGCGTGTACACGTACAAAAATATTTATACATGTATAGTGTAAGACCCGATCTCGCAGCGCATAGATATTACACACACACACACACGCATAAAAATATAAGAAACAAAAACTACATTCTACACACACACATACGCATACACTCGCTATACTCTCGGCGGCGTACAAGGGTCACACGAGTCGAGGGGGCTCACGCACGCACATCACAATGGCATTAAATGTACACGTAAAATAAAAGAATATATTATACGTTACGTGCACCTACAACGCAGTACTATGTATATTTAGTAGGTATATCGCGATGATAACGCGCATGTCGCGGCGGCATAACTTAGCGAGTACACGACAATTGTATTTTTTCGATTTTCTTTTTTTTTTTTTGCAAACCTTGCTACTGAATGAAGTCGTTCCGAAACTATATAATATGTGCGTACGTTTATATACGTATAAAGACACACACTTACACACACACACATATACACATCTATGTAAATCTCGAGTCGATTGCGAAGCCGGTCAGCGATGGCGGTTCATGTGTACAAGTACTTTTTTTATATTATAATGTTTATGGCGTCTACGCATCGGTAAAAACATTATATGTATATATTATATAGTCGCGAGTTCAATTAAAATGTATATAAATATATATATATATATATATTGATTAACATGTTTGACGGAACGTGTTTATCATCAGAGAAAGAGAAATGCATTATAATATATGCAAATAAAACGATAATTTGTCGGATGGCGTTTGATACAGCAATATTATATGAGCTTCTTTCCGCAGACGACCCGGCCATTTATAGTGCGAGTGCCATCTTACGATGGTAAAAACTCGGCGACGCAAGCGAACAAAAAACGGAAAAAAATCAAAAGCCAAGACGGAACGGGGAACATAAGCCCGTCGTACGTAACATAACTGTAACAAAACTGTGCATTTTATGCACGCAGTAAAAATCTTTCAGAAATTTCAAATATAATTATCCATTAGTGCGCCGTTCGATCGAGATAATGTAACGACAATATACGACGACGATTATTGGTGTCAGTTGCACACCTAATAAATATTGATGAAGATTATGTAATGCGTATTATACGCCGAATCGGTTGAAAAAAAAATCGCTTATTGATATCTCTTAATGACACGTTAGTTGGGTGTATAATATTATATTCACACGATTTCATGTACGCGCGTTCGCTACTCTAATAACAATATGGACCTTGACGAATATTATTTGCGAAAGGCGTGCGCGTGTTTTCCTTATCGATTTAATACGTTATTAGTTTTAATTTTTTTATTCTTTTTCCTTTTCTTTCTTTATTTATTTCTTTATTTATTTTTTATTCCAATACGGGTTAACAAAGCATTCGGTACTGCAGCAGCTGGTTTACAATTATTATGTTTTGAGTATTTTTTCTCTTTTACGCATAACATCTCATAACACATAACAGCATTGATATGCCGACAAATATTTTACCGCCGATACCATACAACTGTCTGTCACATTGCTAATCCGTCATATTTTTTTCCCGTCGCGCAGTTATTCGCCTTTTCGAGTCAACGTTCGGTGTGTTTCATAATTTTTGTATCGAGTGATTTTCTAGTGCGACACGATTAAACATGGGCTTTCATTATGGTCGGTTAGTCGAATGAATTTAGTGCTTGTAGAAGAAAGAAATAAATAAATACTGAAAACCGAGGACGGTACCAAACTTGGCATTTCTAGTTTTTTTTCTCCCTCTGAAACCCAACGCAGGAGGGGTAGCCTCCGAGCGCACCCGGACGTCTATGACTAGTTTTTGCGTCGACCGGACAAATTGAAACGCTCGAGCCAAAGACTCCATAAGGTCGCGACGGCCGATGAATTTTTTTATTTTTTATTTTTTTGTCACCGCCACTACCGTTCTTCTCGGCCGCCACCAATCAATTATTCTGACAATGCGATACCGAAACAAAAGAACGAAATTCTCAAAATGCCACGGGACGGTTGGCGGCACACATAGCTCGGGGAGAAAAAATCAATTCTATATTCTACATCCACTCGGGTACGTGCATATATAAATATATGTGTGTATAATATGTATAAATTTAAAAATGCGGTCGTGCTCTTACCTTGTGATCGTGCCGGAGGAATTGTGTGCGCGTGTATATACGTGCTCAGGCATTCCCGGAATCCTGTGGCGGACGAGCGGAGCCGAGTGACGTCTTCTTTCCAATAAGACTGCGACTATTCTCGTCGTTTTCCACAAAAGCTCGGCCGCACGGTTACTCTTTGGGGTGATAGAGGGCGGGGAGGGGGGGAGGTTGAATTTACACAATTATTACGTATATAGATTCCATATTTACATTGACAATTATTATGCATTTATATTTTTTATATAATGAAAAAAGCCACATTCTTATAGTTACATTATTTTTATATTATATATAGAGGATAATTTACAATATTATATTATGTTGAACACAACTAGAAACAAACACGATGTTCGCGGACGTTCGCGACAATAGTATATATAATATAATAATAAGTAATATATTTATATATATATATATATATATGGAAGGACAAAAAGAAAAAAACGAAAATTTCATTTGTATTTATATAATAATATGTACAAAATAAAAACGTTAAAAAATATGGCGACGTGGGGGTAAAAAATTAAATAAAACGATAAGGAAAATTAATGATTACTCGTATATAATATAGGTTGGCTGTGTGTGTGTGTGTGTGTGTGTGTGTGTGTGTGTGTGTGTGTGTGTGTGTATGTGTGTGTATTTGTGTGTATGTGTATGTGTGTGTTTTATTCAATTTTTTTTTTCTTAGCGGTCACCGGCGGCCTGAGCTGCTGCCAACACGGCGGCCTTTTGCGCCTGCGCTTGTTTCTCTTGCTCATTCAGCTCCTTGATGGCTTTTGCGCCTGCGCTTGTTTCTCTTGCTCATTCAGCTCCTTGATGGCTTGTATCTCTTTTTTTAGCTTCATCCGCCTGTTCTGGAACCATATCTTGATCTGTCTCTCAGTTAGGCATAACGCGTGGGCCATCTCTATCCGTCGCCGGCGAGTCAGGTAGTGGTTGGTGTGGAACTCTTTCTCCAGCTCGAGGGTCTGGTATCTAGTGTACGTCTGTCGACCACGGCGTCTGAGTCCATTTGCCCCTGAAAACCGAACAGAAACAAAACAATGAATATCCGTCGCCATTTATTGATAGTCGTATATTGTTCCTACACGTGTAGTATTCGATTACATTTAATGTGTAGGTATGGTTAGATATTTGTACGGGCGTATGTTTTACATTTTGCACTTATAATAGTTTTAAAATCGTTCGCATATTGATCGGTGTATAATTGAGTTATAACGAGCCCACCCTATACCACACATATTTATACAGGGAAGTATGTTGGTTTAAATTTTACGGTAAATGCGTATTGTATGATAAACTGTTGCAGTACATTTCATGCATATAAAGTATTTGTAAAATGTTATTTTACGCTTTTATAATGCATACACATGTAAATAAATTTCAACCGTCAATAGTTCTGTGAAAGTCTACATATATATGGATTACTAACTAGATGGCTTGTATTGACTTAAGAATATGTTTGAAATACTTTTAATATATTTACATCATTACCATTATCATACATATGTATACACACTATAAAATATATATTCGACTGTACACGTGCGTTTTTATACATGTGTATTTCTATACAAAGTTTTTATGTGGAGACCGTTGCGGTATGATGATATATATATATATATATACGGGAATGTATTCAACCGAATTAATTATTCTTGTTCGTGTACGATTTCAGCTAGATATTTTACAAACAGACCGCGCATAAATTACTTTTTAATTTTAAAATCGCGTTATAACTTAATCGGATGTATATTATATAATAATAATAATGCATTAATGTATGCAATAAACATATCGAGCACGTCCTGCGAAGCATGTACCTACAGTTTACGTCGTAAATCATCTGGTACGTATACAATCGCGTACACGGTACACGCGAACGAATTAAACGACGCGCCACGGAACCGCGTTAATACAATTACAGATCAACATTGAACACTTAATAACGAATAAGACGTAAGTGCGATTCGCGTCCGACGAGAACAGGTTATGCGGAAATAATCCGAAAAAGCCGAGTGCCGTTTTCGAGCGAAACAATGATCTGCCGAACAATTCGAGTGCACGCGCGCCTACACGTCGTCGGGCCGGACGCTTGGGGTGCTGCGGACGTCCGTCGGGAACGAAGCAAAAAGTCGCGTGCACTCGACGGGAATGAATTGCGTATCGCCCGCGGAAACGATATTATTACGGCGATTTAAACGCTGTCCAGTGTCGGTCGTGAAAACCGTACGGAAAACGCGAGACGCCGCGATCCGCAGTGGAGAGGAATCGAACTTGAAAAAATTCCTACCGTACCGGACAAGTGTCGATTACGCAACGCGTCGTTAATGTAAAAAAAAAAACGAAAATCGTACGCGCACCGGAGTAATGGCGATCGTCTGACGCGCTCCGCGGGGATTCCGCGCCGAATGGGGGGGGGCTATGCCTATGTGGCGGCGGCCGGTGCGTGCGTTCGTGTTTCGGTGCGTTCGTACGCGTTCGCGAGCGCTCGTGTGCGTGCGTACGCGGGCGGCCATGCTCGCGATTGATTTACGACGACGGGCCGGTGAGTTACGGCCATGTTGTGCACGCCGCGGCCGCGGTGGCGGCGGGACCGTGACGTCATCACGCACGGCGGCACCCGAAAACAAAATAAGAACCGTGAGAGAGACGGCGGAGACACGTATGGGTTTCAGGAAAAAAAAACTCGTTCTCCGCGTGTTTTATAAAATAATAATAATAATGTACTAGATGCGTATTACGTCGTGTACCGTAATGATCACGGGTATTGCGCGATCGTGTAGGGGACCGCGTCCCGCGATACGGACCGGCTGCGCAATCGCGATGGCACATGATCGACACGCTCGCACTTCGTTTTGGACGCGATTCCTGGGCGCGGCGGGCGGTTCGTGTGTCGCGCGCAGGGCACAACCTTCGGGCAGTCGACTTACGACCAATGAAGTCCCCGGGTACCCCGGACAACCGCGATGAGGATTTTCGCGCGTATCGCCAGTGGCGACCTCGGCGACGTATGAACGGGGCGTGCAGATCCGTGCACCGGAGTACTGTTTTCGGAACAACAACTGTGACCATCAGCGGTTGTACGTACACGTGCGACGGATTGCGGTGCAAGAGATTTCAAACGACGTCGGTGCGCGAGTATTTGCGCGATCGGAGTGCTTTTGTTTGTTCGTTTTTTCACGTAAACGTCCGAAAAGACGAAATTTACTCTCCGAGCACACCCTTGGTCACATGCACGGCACCGTGATCGCGGCAGTATATTTCGTCGCGCGTGGGAAAGAAGCGCGGGGCGAGAGAAGTATAACGTTGTACACGGCCGGAGAAAGATCGAAAAGCCGTGCCATTTGGACACGTTCCACGGGCCAAAGTAAATAATTGAATTTGCGGATAAATGCGTTCGCGCGCTCCTGTGCGTTTAAGTGGGATGAACCCATTTATTCGTACCCACACACACACACACACATGTATATATACACGTATATTTATTTAAGGACGACGGCTCGGACGCAATTAACCAAGATTACGTGGAAGACGGAGCGGAGCGGTGGTGCAGCGGTCAACGACGAGACGCGCCTTCCGTTTAATTCGCGCGCGCGATAAAAGTCGTATAATCCGATTAAGAACTACGTGTACACCTGGACGGCGGGTGTAGGTGTGTCCTTCGGGGGGATGGAGAGGGGCATTCCACCTATATTCGGTCCGTCGATAAATTTCACGGCGGTGTTGGACTACCCCCGCGGAGCTGTGCTGAACGCACGTCGTTCGCGACAAACGCCGCGGTTCCACGGTCCACGTGTATCGTCCGGTACGCGGCGGCGGTAATGGTACTCGAGAGAAACTTTCGTTCCGGCCGAAAAGCTTTTTTGTTAATTGGACGTAAACATTTACGCCGCGTCCGAAAAACGCTGCACGAAATCTATTCGACCGCATTGTACGCGCGCGCACTTCGATAAATTTAATCACCGTCCTCCGAGGACGATCGCGTGCCGGCGGTAATGGCGGAAAATCGCGACGCATATGCGCTCGGTCTAACTAAATTACGTGTCACACGTGGGCGTGTGTAAAATATTTTGTGCTGTCCTGCAACGGCCGAGATGAACGAAAAGAGTCGACTGCACAAGTGCACGTACGGCACGGCGCATTAAAGGTTTTTTAATTCGTACGCATCCGACGCGCGTCGTCCGCGTACAAGCCCCCGGTGTCTACGTCATGGTAACGTGTTCATTCGTGGTAGACAAATGAAACTACCATAACCATAGTACACGTACAGGACCGTCCGCCGCAGTACTCACACACACACACACACACATATGTATATGCATATTTGGTGTCGAACGACAGGACGTCTTATTAAACTCGGACGTCCAGACTGTTTACTACGTATTGCACCTATAGGTGTGTGCTACACGCCAGTAGTGCTACGAGTACGTATCGGTAAACGTATAAATAAGTTGCCGCCACCGTTTGGCGATGAAAACGTTATTGAATTATGCGCGCTCGTATCGGAAGCGTAACATCTATATGTACGCCGCCGAACACCTGTGAATCGTTGCACGCTAAATCGTTCGAATCTGAATAAAAACGAGAACTGTTGTAACACACAAACGCACATGAAATCTTGAAAATGTTATTTTACTGTACGATAACGGTAAATTCACGTGAAGAAGACGACAATTACGCCGACGCAAGCAGCGGTGGGTCCGTTATATTGTCCCATACAACCGTTTCAGCGGGAACCCTTCGGGTGAACAAACGCATTTATGTAATATAACCAACAGAAGAAAAAACCACCTCGAACGCTATTGTGTATTGTACGAATGTGTATAATATGGTTTTTATACGTGTACGATCGAGAGGAGCGCATGACGTCCGATTCGGGGTATATTATTTTCACCTCGTTGAAAACCAAATCTATTTAACCGTATGAACGCGTTCCCATCCGGTGTTGTTCTGTTCGGTCGTGTCGAGACGTTGATTCTGTTGAACTCCCTGCCATGACGTATATATATCTATATATAACAATGTGTGTGTGTGTATGTACAAAATGTGACACGAGATTCCCATAGCTCGAACCCGTTAAATCGTGGATTTTACCTCGCGTACCGGTGCACGCATTCAGATATTATTTATTCATGGGTTTGTAAGAAATTTTCACGATTTTCGCGTCAATTCTTTAATGTTCCGTAGTCGGTATAAACGCGTTAATATATAATATATGAAAAATATAACATTTAGCAAACATTCGTGGAACACTGCATATTATATACGTATAAAGGTACGTCACGTATGTACACACACACACACACACACACACACACACGTACTATTATATGCAATATTCGCAATATGAACAGAGAATTTGCATAATTGAACGCGTGCTGTACGCGCAAAAACGAGATGTATTCGCTGGAAGGTGCGTGCACGCCATAAATACACGATTTAAATAAAATAACTCGTACCACGCGGGGTTGATTTACGGCCAAGAGGGGTTTAGCTTACCGGCGGCAGTGATGTTGTATTATTATTATTCAGACTTCTGGCGGGTAATACGTAAACAAGCGCACACACCAACACACACACGCACCAACGGACACACACACACGTACTCACAAAAGAGCGCACGCGCAAGCACATATTATATATAAATACGTTTTATACCAACAAATTGGATGCCGGAGAGCTATGTGCGTGCATGTGTATATAAAGAACGAGAGGAGAGGGACAACGACGACGACGTAGCGCGCGGGAGGATGGCGAGGTTAGGCCGGGTGTAGATCGGGGAAATCGGCCAGACATTGTGCTCCCGAACCAATTAAAGTAACGGCATAAATTTTCAGCTCTCGCGACAACCCAAGGAGTATATATAACGTGCAGTGTATACGTATATACGTGTGTATTTGCGAGCAACTCTGAGGAGGAATTTCGCCGAAGGGGCTTCGCGCGCGCACCAGCACGAGGGATGGTTTATATACACCGTCGCCCCCCCCTTCCGTGACCGTACCCCTCTCGACATCCAGTGGTGACCCCGGGGAAAAGAATTAAATTACCGCCCCGCGTCACCGCCGCACCAATACGAATATATACTTACACCGGATATACATAAGACGTGATGAACGGAAAAGACTCCGGCGGGGTGGAAGCACTGTTTTGGAATCGGCGAAACAAACCGGATATTCGAGGTGTCGTTCGAACACATAACTGGCGAAATAGGGTGCGGGTTTATTATTATTTTTTTATTTTTTTTTTTTTTATCTTATTTTCAGGATCGACGTTCCGGAACGTACGTTCACCGTAGCGGCGTGACGCGACTTTGTTTCGACGGATCGTACAACGTAACGAATTCCATTTTCTTGGTATGTAAAGAATATCGTAAAACGTTGCTGCTGAGCGGTCAATAATTCACATTCTGACAGAGCAGAAAAATAGCGCGTTAAATGTGTTTATGTAATGAAAATAGATAATCTGGTGGTTATCTGATATATCAGTAGTTATAACTACTTCTTCTGCAAGAGCTAATTTCACATGCGAATGCTTTATCGTCCTTACGTCTATTGCTTTATACTTATACGGTATTGCACATATTTTCTTGGTATATATTGTAAATAAATCAAATAATTACCAAAAAATAATAATAATAACAAGTATACATAGAAATATATATATATATATGTATGTGTGTGTTATAATGTATAAGCTCAATTTAAACACTTATATATGGATACCCAAAATAACAAATTGTGGAGACCAAGCGATAGAATGAATTCATTATTTTATCGATTTTATATGCCATTTTTTTATTTATATTTTCGGAATTTCGATCTCGATTAGAAACATACAGGTAAGAGGTAGTGCACAAGAAATCGTTGTAAAATATATTGTGCGTACATGTATACACATGTATAGAAACAGACACGTCGCTTAATCTGATTTTATATTCTGTTTAAATTTATGTACAAACGAATCCTATATGTTTTTCTTCAATAAGCACACAACCTATATATATTTATATATCCACACACGTTTTGCACTTTATTATAAACAAAGACTCATGCGTAAAAACACGTTTCTCATGTGAACGCTATATAGCTGTAGGGCATATTGAGAGAATATGTTTTTTCTTCAAAAATTATTAATTTTAGTAAACAGTGTTCGATTAAAGCGACGCAAAAAAGTCGTGTTACACGACGGTAAACTTTAATTAGTTTCAAAACTTCGTAAACGTTCACGCCGTTCAGCCATATTGAACAAGACAAGAATGCTATGTGTGCGACGTTAAACGTTACGCGAGTAACGCCGCGTCGACGCGCGATGTGATCCTGCTGCACCACGATATGTGTACATTGTTCAGCGAGAAATCGACTCGTAAAAATGTATTAATAATTTATTACACGCACACATGGCCGCCGTGGTGCGAGGACAACCACTATTATTAATAAAATGGTAGTATGAATACATTATTACGAAATAGTATTCCTAATAAATAATTAATCTTCATATATAATTATGACATATTCCGAAACATGATGTATTATAATAAAACGTTTTAATGTGTGTATGGAACATTATATTATTCGTTAACTGCATAATAATGAATTCATTATATAATAATATATCCGTACACAACCTACAGCGCGAGCGAAAAGAATTTTACCTGATTGGTTCGATGACAATTAACAATGTCTATTGTAATGGTCGAAAGATAATAATAACGTAAACTGCGTACACCACTAGCCCTTGTAAATGAAAAAAATCGTAATCAATCGGAAAACCGTTCGTAAATTACAAGTCGACACCACGTGCAATATAATACACGTACTTTTGAACACAAGATGTATGTACGTAGTAATATTTAATATAAATTGATGTACATAAACTGTTTATAGTTATACACGTGTACTCTGATAGAACGTTTCGCGCACATGCAACACATAGGTACAACACATAGACCGCGGTGGTGCAAAGAAGTCCGAGTGACTTATAAATATATATGTAAATTCTGTAGGACAGAACACGCGGAATTTCGTGTGTATGCGTGCGTGCGTGCGTGTGTTTGCATGTGTGTCTTGGAAAAACTAGTTTTACGACCGTCGCCATGTTATAAAACAGTTTATCATATTATAGGCGGCGGCGGCGACGAGCGGCGCGGCGGAAGGGAAACCGGTCGTGAAGGTACGATGACGACGGGTTAGCATCTAGCCGAAGCCGAAGCCACCGTACGTTCATTGCCTGAAAGCTGCCGCTCCCATCGTTGCCATAACCGCAGAGTAGTGTTGTGTACCCCTCGTCACCGCCACTGTATCGTTCGAATAGTAGTAATAACAACAATAATAATAATATCAATATAATGGCAAGGAAATCTTAAGGACGGAAAACGATCGATACGACGATATGGGGTGAAAAAAATCGTTTCGTAACACATTTATGTAAAACGTGTAACGTACACGTGGACGCACTAAATGCGAAAAAAAAAAACAAAAGTCACTCGTATGTCAAATCGTACGGGTTTTGCAACGTGGTACACAACGTGGTGGTGGCGAACTTTTTGAACTTAGTTTCCCCCCCTCCCCCAGAGATCACAAGAATTCCGTACAAACGACGCGGAAAACGTATCGCGCGTACATAACGGTGACATTAAACGGCAGATAAAACGATCAGATCGCGGGACATTCGACAATGGACGGTGGCAGAGCGCGAAGGTGTACACCCAAAGCGCATCCGTGAGAACGTATTTACGGAGTGCTCTGGATCAGCGCGTAATATTGTAACACTGTTATTATGTAATTTATGTACACGTTTATTTACTGGAAAGACGTGTAAACGATTCGCGTACATGCATAAATATGTTGTACACGCCGCGGCAGTATTCACTAGACGCGACGGAGATTGACGATAAAATACAAAGCCGCCACGAGGTTGTGTACGCGACGCATTATGTCGAGAAGAAATTGATTTTTTTCTCTCTCTCTATTTCCCGGTCGAGTAATAATAATATTAAGTCGTTACAGTATATCCTAGCGGTACGCATGCAGGCACATATTGATGCATAAGCGTGTGCGGCACAGTGCATTATGAATAACAGCAATATCCGATGTAGATAAAGAGTAATAATAATAATAATAATAATATGGATAAATTGAAAAGAAAATCTATAAGATATATTTCATTCGTTTTTTTTTTTTCGTTTTTATTTTTTATCACAAACCCACCGCGGAATTTTCATGTGACGAAATCCGAAAGCCACGACACGCGCGCGCGCAACCTATAGTACTATAAATAGTACGATGCGTTGTACACTTTTCGAGATGAATATTTTCTCATTATCCATCACGAATCACGATCTATTAAAATATTCGCAGGACGGAACGGGGTGTAGTGGCGGCGGACCGTAACGCGTATATTTACCGATCATTCGCGTCCTCCACCGACCGGGTGCATAATAATGTATGCCTCTAGAGACGTCTCATTTACACGGCCACCCGAGGTCGGTACGCTTTAAATTATCATACGTATTGTATTCGCGCACGCGGTAAACCGAACCCGAGGATAGATGTGCAATCCGTACGAGAATGTTATTTATGACATTTGTGGAAGTCTAAGTCCCATAAATTATATATCGACAGGGGAAAAAGCACACAACTAAGTACAGTGCGTACGCTTCCCGTGCAGTTTTTTTTATCTTTGTTTCAATAAATAATGCACATTATGTTCTAAAAATTTAATACTACATAAAAATAAATATGTAATATACGCGCACATGTTTATTTATTATATATTTGTAATACATCTTAAAAGTATACTTATTTAGTATTTATATATACACACGTCTCATACGTTGCAGTACGTATCTTATTTATTCATGTACATTGAGCTTAGGTTTTTTGGTAAATAATTATACTTCGCTCCCTCTCTCTTTCTCTTTCTCTTTTTCTCTCTCTCTCTCTCTCTCTCTCTCTCTCTCTCACTATTTCTGGGATTTAAGTAATAATTACATTTATTTTTTATTTTTTACTCAGGGATTTAACGGTCTTATTTAAGGAAGCCACCACCGATTTATGTACCGAGGAGTGCAAACCTCGTCGTAATTTATATACCGAAATTATAATAAGCAAATTGGTTATATCTGATGGTAATAAACTATAAAGGACTTGCATACTAAACAGCAGGACGCGGGGATCGCCACCGCTGCCGCAGCCATTCAGAGACCAAAGTCGTATTATATTAGCGAATCGTATCTTTGCGCGATTTGCGTTTTAAGCCACGAGGGGTTGTCCGCGGCTGCGATACATTAGAACTTAATCTGGCGCGACAAGAGCGCCG
This sequence comes from Sipha maydis, assembly GCA_034509805.1. NCBI lineage: Eukaryota > Metazoa > Arthropoda > Insecta > Hemiptera > Aphididae > Sipha > Sipha maydis. The sequence goes on along the minus strand of JASXSY010001310.1, from coordinate 53,440 downwards.
AAACAAAGAGGTTTAAGACGCCCGTGTGTGTCGCTTGATTAATAGGATGACCGATTGGAACGTTTTTGACAGTGCGTATAAATTTATACAGTTTACGTATTGTATGATTTGTATTTTAAAATAAATGTAAAATAAACAAAAAAATAAATAAAAATATACATAGTAAATAACATTGTGTATTCATCTTAACACTCGAATTAAAGGATATTATATCTGAGGATTTACATATTTCGTGTAATATTAAGTCCTTCATTGTTGACAGTGCAAAAGTTCTATTAAATTCTTCTTTACCGTATACCTACGTAGTTGTGTACGTTGATAATTAGTGTACGGAGCACTCATACACGCCATGTAATACTGTGTTTACAAAAAACACTACACAATTTAATAATAGTTATAATAATAATAATAATAATAATGATAATAATATATATATTATATGATAATCTGATTTTCCGAGCGACTACCTGCTTCGAGGCCAATTATACTGCGTAACGTTGCTATATATTATAATACGTCGTACTTATATAGGTATACCGAGGCAAGAGCTTCCAGCGCTGAAAACAAGCTTCTAACAACAATGTACATAGATACCTACAGAATACACGAAACGTCTTATCTCGTGTATTATTACAGGAACACGACTACCGCTGCTGCTGCGCATATATACACGCCCAGGCCGTATTCATCCGAGTATGACATAAAATACACATAATTATGTATTGTTATTAATAATTATCGAACTCGCTGCGTCGCTATCTGCACACCACAATACTGTAAACTTTACGGAGACAAATAAATCGATTGCAAATCCTCGTTATTACTGCGAAGTGCAACTATTATTATTCCCTGAGAGTGTCGACCGAATTCTCTCGCGTATATTTACACGCTAAAGTTAATAATACAAACAGTGTTTCAAAGACTTATACGAATATATATATATATATATATATATATATATATATATATATATATATATATATTATGTATAATTCCGATATACAAGCATCCTTACACAACACACATTAAAATACATTTATAAGTATATAATATACGAGTATATCAAAGTACGAGGTATATCTATACATGCTGTTGTAACAGCGTTACAGTTTTAGGACGGAAATATGAAGTGGTGAAATCGTCGCATGACCGACGGAGCGAAGGTTACGGGTACGCACGAATATTATAGCACATAATATTAATATGAATAAAGTTGAGCGTTACGTACGGACAGTACTTTTCGTTGCATTTGTTTACCTGACTATGATCTATAGAGCATACATATACACATATGCATAAACAGAATAAAAGCACTTTTCCGTATTCTCGCTCATTTGTATAAATATACATATTAATTTACATCTTTATACATCTGGCATCATTGAAATATAGATGTATAATAACGTTGAGTTAAGCGTTCAACATTTGAAACTTCAAATCGAGTAAGTCGTTTATCGAAAATGAAAGGGTTTTTATCGAACCTATTTATATATATATATAATGAACTGAATGTATAGATATATTATGTACATAACTATGCTGACGAATGGGTTTTTAAAGTTGGGAGTTTGATTAAATTAAGTATACTTGCGTACGGTTTAATTTACAGGCTTGCAGTATAACTGTGAAATCACAGTAAACACGTGTACCTACATCCTGGTATTGCAGTGATCGGTGATGGATATTACATAAGAAATATTTTGACCGCGATGTGTGAACACATCGGAAAACGTACAAATAAATAACATGCTGTTTATACGTGTTCGATGTGTATACATGGTATTGCATTTCAATGTTGGCCGATATCTAAGAATGAAAACGACCGGTCGTAGGAATTCACAACGCGTTATGGAAAATTACCCACTTCCAGGGAGCCGTTCTAAAAGTTTATTTAATTTGCTGCACTAAAGGTATAAAATATCGCGTACACTCTCGTACACGTAAAAGTGACTATATGCGCGTGTATACGGATCTAAACCGTCTCTACAGAGGCGGAGCGCAAGTAGTTCTAAGTTTTATGAACACTGTACCCACGGAAGTCTCTTGGAATTGAATTAGAGCACTTTTATCCTTAGGTCATCGTCGGATTTGCGGGTGCAGAGAAGAACGCTTTCCGAAGCATTTGAACCGTGCACGCGGGATATAATACGCCCGGAAACTTTTAGACAAACTTCTCAGACATTGGGTCGAACGCCTGTACAACCGCTAATTTGCCCCGAGTAACACCTACACGCGCACATATATAACACACACACACACATATATATATATATATATATCAATTTGGCCAAACGGTAACAAAAAGCAAAGTGTTCGCGTTTCAAAGTCTAGGAAATAGTTTTTTTGTTATGATACGACAGTATCACCACCACAGGTGTATATTTTACACATACGATTTTAAACCGTCACGCGGTTTTTATTTATCCACAAAAATTACACGTAGCCACGGATACAGTACATAGAAAGCGGCGGCTGGTGTTAAGCGTGACATAAAATAAAAAAAAATAAAAATATCCGCCAGCACATAAATACGTTTGATAATATATGTACAGGTATTAGGTATTTATGTACGCGTGATGTACATGTGCGCCGGCGTGAGGTCGGCGGCGAATATGAATACGCGAATCCGGCGGGCGCAATAATTCCGGTTGATTTATTCGCACCTCGTAAACGAGTTTTTGGCAAAACGAATAATGCGTGCCGGGCCGAGGATTGGGGTGAGGTGCAATAGTACTGCGCCTTATCGGCGGAGCCCCGGTAAACCACCCGCTGCCGCCCGGCATTCGAGCACCGACGACGCACACCTTCTCTCACTCGCACTCTCTCCTCACACCTCTACCCTTCCATGTCTCACCCTCACACTCTTTCTTTCTCTCTCTCTTTCTCTCTAGCGTATCCACTACCACTACCACCAACACCATCGCCATCCACTCAAAATCCAATTAAACTTGACCGATAAATCAACCGGCCGCGATAGTTAATAATGTTGTGCGGCGGCAGTATAGTAGTGGTGAGCAGGAAAGGGTATGTATATATAATATATACTGCGGAGGGACAAAGAATATATAAATATATGAATGGAACAGAGTTGCGGGTCGTGACAAAAATAAAAGCTCCGCCAGGGTTGTATATACATCTATGTGTATATAAATGTACAGTGTACACCTCTTCAGATACATACACGCACGCACGCACACACACACACACACACACACACACATATATACATATTTATGTATATGTATGTAGGTGTAGTATATGCCGCGGGTGGAATGGACGTGTATATTCTAAAAACGTGACAAAAATTATGTGAAACACGTTTTAAATTAACAGGGCGCAAGCGACGCACGCGCGCGTCGTACTCGGCGAAACGGAATGGAAAAAAAAGAATCGTCGTGCGTGCGGCCTGGCGCTGTGCGGGGGAGAGATAATGCGCGCAGGGCCAATAAACATAACGAGCCAACCCTGTCCCTGGTCCGCGCCACCCAGCCTGCAGCACGGTTTGCACCCCTGCACTCTACTAGTGCCGCCGCTTGTCTTATTTTTAATTGGCTTTGTACAAACCTCAATGGAAAAATAAAGAGAGAACTTCTAACGCCGCCTTGCTGTAGAATCTTCCCCCTCACCTTCCCGCTCATGGGTAAATTCCGACCGAGTTTTGTTTTGTTTTTTCACTTTTTTTTTTTTTTCTTATTTTAATCTCAAAGACACTAATATATATATAAGACCTCGAATAATAATATCGTTACGGCGAGTATAGATTAGCAACAGCCACCGCCACTGCAGTCGTTGAAGAGGGTAGGTATGTAAATTCGGGATCGGTGAACGATAGCGATAAAAAAATTACGCGCTTAAAGATGAGCGTGAGGCTGCATTACGAGTCCCTCGGGTCTGACTGACGACGCCGGCGGCGGCGGATATTTGCACGCCGTCTTTCCAAACGACGCGTTTACGAATGAATAAATATTTTTATATAAAAAAATAATACACCCGGAAAATCATTTATATTCTCGCGTGGTGTATATAATCATCGCGGCGACTCTTGCCCTTCATTCTATGTCCCTGCACCAGTCGCAGCGCTTACACTTCTAGCCACGTCGTTAAATATTGTATCTAAAAACGTTGTCGAATGATCACGTGCATATAATATATATATATATAAAGCTGATTTGAAGTCCACTGCATATTTATCGCTGTCTTTACGAGTCCTCGGTACAATAATACACACTAATACACACATAATACACACACACTAAAAAAAAAAACCTAAAACGAAAAGAAACTCACAAACTACTGTACGATTTATTTAACAAGACATATGCGTCCCGACTCATTTGAAATCGTTAGTTCTCTTAAATCATTTTTTTTCATTTTTTTTTTATTTTCGCGATCGGCATACGTTTAATGTATCGCGTATTATATCAATAAATTCGCCGACGCCATGACGGTACACAGCGTGCCCCGCTGCTACAGTTGGCCGGATGACCTCAGTCGCATTACGCGCACATTACATTATACACACACACACACACACACACTCACGCATGCACAAACGTGTAGCATACAAGTTTAGTAGAGTTATATTATAAAGACGTGGCCGTGTAACGAGACGGCGGCACCGACGTTGTATGCTGTATGCCTTCATACACATACAATGTACCGTCGTATACGCGTGCGTGTGTACGAGTTTATAGTTTTATGACTTAATCGCCATCGCTGATACCCTATAATTTACATAGAACGGTGGTTGGCCTCTATAATCAACGCGGGGTAGTCTCGGCCCGGACGTCGTATTACATATTAAATATTATGTATTTATATGCTTTTCCCGGGATCGCTCGCGGGTCGCATATTATACAGGTATATTACGCGTAATATAATTATATGCGTGCGCGCGTTCGTTTATAATAATATATTTGTATTTAAACAGCAGTATCCGTATACCAACAAGAAGCGAGAATCTCCGAAAAATAATGCGCGTCGCTCGAAAGCAAACACCGTTAACAGTACGCGCGCGCGTATGATTATCATTTTTAAACGAGATCGCGAATTCTTATGCATACGAGTCCAAAATCCAAATCCATCCGTCTAATAAACCGTGCATTATAAAGCTGTTATTCGCCCGGAAAGCAAATAGGCCGTACACTCATACACACACACACATGTATATGTAATAATATAGATGTAGTACGACCGCGATAAAAATAAATGACGTTATTATTGATATTCACAATGCCTACCGCGCACTGGAGCAACACCATGGTTTATCGAGTTCCAGGACCATAGTGTTTTACAAATTCGCCTATTGCGTTCCAGAATTACACTGGCCTATGATTCTAATATTTACGTATATTATTCATCTGAGGAGTCACTATTTGGACTTGCACACGGGCCTGCATGAGATATGTCTCGTAGTGTTGTAAACGAACTCCTTAAAACCGTTATTCGACCACTGTGCACTATCGTGTTACTCGTACACATATACTCCATGTAATGAAATTATGTACGTCGAACTACAGTGGAGTAATTAAAACAATATCATTAATACAGATACACTAACTAAATAAAATTATACATTCTAAGCGTTATACCGTTTTCAATTTTGGAACATTAACAATAAAATGAACACATAATGGCTATCCATCTATAAAAATAAAATGTAAATACCACTAGCTCGTTAACAAATAGTGATTCTATTTAAACTGAGGAAATCGTGAGAGTATTTTTTAGGATCAAATTAGATTTTGAGCATTAAGTCGGATGTTTTGATTTTTTGGCTATTTAAGAGGCATTTAATTTCGTTTAATATGTTGGTTTTATTAATTACCGATTGTATTAAGTATATGCATATCAATATTGCTCGAATAAATTTAATAAAAAATATCATTAGAATATAGAACGATTGTGCGCTTCTACGTAATATTTATAATTTTTTTTTCTACATAATAATTTTAAGTGCTCCAATTTAAAGTATTAAATAATTTCCGGACGAAGTCGAGTAATTCAACTAGTAGTGAATAAGGTTCATGATATAATTCGTCGACCAGGCTTCGTTTTATTCAATTTAAATCCGTGCAGTTACTACATTATTACTGCGCACACGGTCCATTACGTGCATATTATACAGTAGTCATTATACAGTAATCCGTTTGTCGTAATCGAAATGAAAAAAAAAATAGGATTTGTGGCTACGTATATGTACATTAAATAAAATTGAAATTAAATTGAAATTATAAAAACATTAGAACCGTTAGAGATGTTGTCCTGAAGACGAATGTAAAAAATAAGCTGGATATAACGAAAAAATTACCATGGTGTATTGTAAATGGTCGGCGAGAAACGTTTATCAACAGACTCGTTTAGAAAGAGAAAATGGAAAATAATGGTAGGACACACGTGAAAAAAATCCAGAACTGTACAGTACAATATTAGAGAGCATGATCGCGAAGAAAAAAGATCACCTAGGCCGAGATCACAATACTTTTATTGGACAGATCAAGAAAGATGCAGAAATCAGAAGCTATAGGGCATTAAGTGAAAAAAAAGCGAGTGACCGCGAAGAATGGAGAGAAGGAGAGTTGCAAACCGACCTACGGGTTTGGAAAAAAATGTGTTGCTGACGCACTCGCATTTACTGCCGTGTTAGGGTGAACCTATCGGTGTGCGGCCGTTCGTTTTTAACTGTTAAATGTCGGTCAACGGCTGTGCATATCATCTTGCACATCATCATCTGTGTCCGACGGCGAGGGTCCGACTAGAATCGGGAAAGCTTTCCCGTGCCACGGGTAACGGGAGAAAATGAATACGCAGGTCGGGGGATGGTTTCGGTCGAGACGGAACCGGTGAGAAATGTGCACGTCGCGGTCCGACCGTGCGAACCGAATGCGACGTACGCGGGGACGGTTGGCATTGCACGGGCCGGGAAGCACGGTCGTCGCGCGGCGTTCGGTCGGTCGGTCGGTCGGTCGGACGATCGCTGAGACTGCGCGAACGCGGAACGGGCCCGATACCTTTTCGGGGCAATGTGTTGTACACCGTCACAACACGTGCGCCGATAAACGCGTCGGTTTCGACCGGTGCACGAATGCACGTCGGACCGTTGATTGTTTATTCGATCGGTACAGGTCGAATCTCGGAAAACGTGTTCGAAAGTGTTTTATCCTCTCGAGAGCTATGCCCCGTCTCTCTACCCACTTGAACGCGTTGCATGATTAATGGTCCGCGTGCATTTGTTAAATGTTACTCGCGGCAATTCACACATTTCAAAACTTTTAAAACACCACCCGACTACACGCATATGTTACTGAAAACTACGCGTGTTGTAGTAGTGTTCGGCTGAAATTGCAGCTGTATAGAATATCGTTTTTCACAAGTATAATATATTGGGAACTATATACACACATATACAATACATATATATACATGTAAAAATAAACGTATGTATAAAAAATGTATCGCATCATTTATGTGTATACATATACGCGCGTATAACTCGTAAAGTAGAGAAAAAAAAAGTGTTGACTAGTTTTACTCGTGAAACGATCGTAAATAAAAAAAAAATAAAAAATAAAACTTTGTACGATACTAGTTGGCCTAGAAGTAAATAAATTAAACCATACGTATATATGTATACGCGTTTTAACTCGAAATGCAATACGAGCACCGGTGTAATATAATACATATTAAGCGTACACGCATCGCGGAAAGAGTACATACGCATGGAGTCATTCATAGTTAATGGCATAATCACGCGACTATAAAATATTTATGTAAATAAAAATAAAAAACGCTTTAGACGAATATATTATAATTAAACGATCGCGCTGCGGGTATGCGCGGCGCGTGTGTACCTATAATAATATTATTATAATAGAGTCGTTTAACATTTTTTACACCACGACGAAACTATACGTGTACAAAACGACTCGATGGTTATAAGAAAATTTTTTTTTTCACTACTAAATCATTTGCGATTAATAGTTATTACTAATAGTGCCACGACAGTTTAGTTTATGAGGTATATAAAACTGATCCGAAGACATTGCGTGACGAACTTCGAAACTCGAAGTGTTAATTGTTCCGGTGCAATAGGGTTTTCATGTGTTCCATTGCTTACACAGTGCACTACACGGTTCAAGAGGGTAACGCATTTTCGTCGAGCATCATATTTCCGTTGCAAAAGAAAAAAAAATGGTCTTCAGATTGGGAAATTCGATCGAATAGTGAAATAATTTCTCGCGCACAAGTTTTCCATACGTTAGACGGAAAATAACAATGTGTCGGCTTGAACTTTAATCCTTAAACAACTTAAGAACGCGTTAGCGGTGCTGTTTACTTTCAGGGGATCGTGGGAGGAAACGAAAGCCACCGCGATCGCGTAATTAAAACGACAAGGGAACCGATTATGCCTGAGGCATTTAGTTGCGGCGGCAGCGGCGACGGCGGTGTGCAGTAGTCATCCAATTAAATGCGGTTTCGAACAAATCAAAAGAAAAACCGAACCGGTACGGCGACGACGAAAGGTATATGAGCGAATTAAAAAATAAAAATAACATATAGAATAAGAAATCCCAAACGCACTGGGAATGAAAGAGTGGAAAAAAAACAAAACGAGAAACCGTCGTCGTCAGCTTTGCCCCCGAGTGCATGCATATTTCTCTGTACGTACACGTCTCTCAGATCGAATTTTAATGATCAGTTTTTAATGGTCTGGCGATGTTCTGGTTTGTATTTTTTTTTTATTCGCTTCTTCTTCATTCTGCTGTTGTCCCGCGTTGCATGTTACTCCTTGCCTCTCTACCAACGCTGCCGACCGTGCACTCTTTTTTTTTCGTCCATCTCTATTATTTTTTCTCGTTCAGACGCCATATCTCGGCCGCCGGATCGGGTTATGTTTTATTTATCGACGTTTTGCACAGCGCAATTTTCTTTCTTTGTCTTCTCCTCCGCACGATCGCAACCACCTACCTCCGCTACTGCTCTATACTCTTTTACACGAGCGCGACGGCAGCGATTGTACACACACACATACGTAATATATATATGTGTGTATGTGTGCGTGTGTGTGTACATGTGTGCTCTCCAAGAATTATCATGTGTAAAAAAACGCAGCCAATTAGGTCGTACGCGCGGAGTCCTGGAATTTCCGTCGTCACGGCCGCTGTCCTTTTTTCCAGTTATCATTTTCAACAAGTCACAAATCAGGTTTTATGCGTTGCCGCCGTACATGGTTGATCATATTATATACAGACCATGTGAAAAAGACCCGCGCATCACATATCGGTTATAAGTAGTAGGTACACGTTATATTGTAATGGAATAACGAAAAATAGAAATAAAAAAAAAAAACACAAAACAAACGACTGCATACAGCAACTGACAACGAAATACGACGCGATCGACAAACATACGTACGGTATGCGAACCGTCAAGCGAGTGCGCGCGCGGAATACTCCAGTGCGTCCGCGGGTCACTAATAGTAATTACGTAAGTGTATAGGTGTTCGTGACGATTTCCTCGTATCCGCGTACCGGATCCATGTGCAGTACACCTTCGGCTCGGCATCACTGGACCGCATTACGTACAAAAATACGTTTTTATTTCCTCTTTTCCGTCCGCCGACGGTACCCTACCGGCCGTTTCCGGAATCGCTTTAGGATCTTGCACTAGACGTGTAAATCACACGCTCGCATTACGGATCGATTACGTTGTGGTTTTTTGTCGTTTATTTTATTTTATTTATTTTTTTTTTTTCTATTACGTTTTCCTATGCGCGCGACGTACGATCTAGCCTCGTCCGCGCCGTGCATTATTAACAACAGGCGTCGCGCCGCGCACGGCTCCAACGGATATCGAAACGTCGTGGCGCCTGTCCGCCGCGTGCGCTGCGCCGCCGCCCGTACGCACGGTGCCATGCGTTGCGACGGACTACGTGACTGCTGTGTAGCGTGTGTGTACGCGCATATGAAATGTACGGTAAAAAGTACAACGCACTGACAACGGCAGCGTCGGCATGCATGGTCGCGCCACGTGCACGGAAACGCGTTCGTCTGTTCCCGGATCGTTTTCGATCCGAGCCGCCGTGTGAAACGCACATATCCCTGACACAGCACGCACTCGTCGAACGGATGCACGCGTGCGTGCGCGAAATATAATTCGGGCGCGTTCTCCGAGGGATTTTTTCCCGTTCGGATCGTGCGACGTTGCAACCGTACATATCATATGGTTCACAACGTAATACATAATACGTACAATCATGAAGTGTATCGTACGTTATTGTTCTCGCCAGAGGTGCATTTATGAGGGGATGTTAGGGGGCTACACTTTCCCCCCCCGAAATCAAGGAAACGTTCATTGAGTCTGCTATCAGACGTGAACCGCGTAATGTGCCATTTAATTTTATTAAAAACTATTGGTACCGATTGTTTATAATTGAGTTATCCGTGTAATGTGTCCGACGATTCCGACCGTAACGATCATACCTTTGAGCTCGGTACGTAATGCTTAGTTTTGACGTGCGGCACTGCTGCAATATCGTAATTTCGATTTGTTTTCGCCTTGAATCGATAACACGCCACTGATTCTCGTGGTCGACAGCAGCCCTGCTCGGTCGTACAAACATAACGATTCTGTTTTTTCTCGCGACTCACGCGGCAAACGCGATCGCCCGGAGTGGACAATCGTGTTCGGACGTCACGAGCGTTTGAAAAACGAGAGGCTCGCTCGTACTCGCAGCAACACGTTCCGGGAAACGTTTTAATAAAAACACGAATCCCGGGAATGCGACGCGCGGCAGAAAAACGCTGGGGTCGGGGAGGGGACGGTGTTGCGATCGGTACTTCGTAATATTTATGTACATAAATGTTATGTTCGCATTGAGTTCCGTACGTATAGTGCGTACGTGCGCGCGGTGAAGTGTGGTGGATATTCTTACGTGCGTACATAGAAATGTGTTGCGACTGCGAAGTGTTGGGAAACGGGTGCGTATATCGTATGCACATCACAAGTAGCATCAATACGACGGTCGTGCGCGAACTCGTGTAAAAACAGTCGGAGGACATTGCAGCGCGCGCGATTTAACGTCTGTTTTCCTTTTAATCCCGCGATTCGTAGACCTTCGGGAGCCGCGTGAAATAAAAATAAAAAATAAAAAAATAATATTGGAGAACACCAAAGTTTTCGGCGCGCGTATTTCACTCGCACACTCGACGCACGCTACGCGCGATCTCATACGGAATATAAATATATGTGTACACATCGTCGTCGATACGTATTATAACGGTCTCGTTTATGTTTATTTTATACCTCTCTCACGCGACGTGTATATATATATATAAAATAAAATATATGCGCATCAAACACTTTCGGTTTATATTATGTGCCCATGTATATTTATATATAAGTATTTTCTTTTGCTTTCGGGGCTTTTGCTCCTCACCCCGACGCCCATCTACCAGCTATGTACGTGTACAAACGCCATGCATATTTCATCCGGTGGGACGTTATAAAACGGTTTAAAGTTTTTCGCGCAGGAATCCATTCTGCTGTCGATTTCTATTCGGCCGGCGGCTGCAACGAGCATACAGCGACGGAGGAAGCGGTGGTGGCGGCTCGCCCGGTCGTTTCCCAGGGGCTCGATACCATGCGCAGCTTTTACATTCCTTTCCCGTCCCGCGCGCACTGCGAGAGCTCTTTCTTCTACAATACATCTGCACGGTATCTTTATACATGTATGTATAAACGAAGAGTCGGTCGTATATTTTATGAATAAAATACTGACCTCGTCGTCGGTGTGTGTATAACGTACGCACACACCACCGTGGGCCGGAGGAGAGAGAGGAAAAAAATGTTTTTGAAATCTAAATGGAAACTCCTATTGTGACCCTTGTTTAACAAAGTTCGCCTCGGCTACGTTTGAATTATGTACACGAGCGCGCGCGATGTTTTATTCTCCTCCTCCTTCTTCGTTCCTCGTTACCGCCGGTGCTCCTTTTTTCTATAACACACACTTGACTACGTTGCCGCGCGTCTTCGCCCGCCGCCTCGTAAGAACACGCGCATACCACACACACATAACGATTTACGATCGACCGTGGAGCTTTGGCACAAAAACGGGATTCTGCGTGCGCGCGTCCGACGTGCCTGCGGCGAACAAAGTGCAGTTGTCTCGCTGCAAATGGACCCGGATTCGATTAGGAATCGATTCTCTCGCTCTATGGTTTTTTATCGGTTTCCCGCATCAATCTTACGGAATAAACCCTATTGCCCCATCCCCCTGGGTAGTATTATGAGTAGGTAAAATATAACGAAAATAAAAATACTCGTAACTCGTTTAAAAATTAAAATATCGGAAAAATCGATCAACGTAACGCAGATAATGTTCACAAGAATTCGATTACGAGTTGGAGTAAACTCTAATACGAATGATAACCCACTGCGTATGAACTACTGCTGTACGCAAAGTTTCTACGTTGTACATAATTCAGACGGACACAACACATACGGGTGTGGCGTTCTCTTAACGCGACTGCAGTTCGAGTCGATCGACGGGCGGCGGCATTTTATTTATAACAAATTATTTCTCTTACACTTGTGTGTGTGTGTGTGTGTGTGTGTGTGTACATGAACGAAGATTTATGTGACGATCGACAACCATCGCGGCACTAATTATAATAAAATTAATTTCGTACATACCTACCATACGGCGACGGATATGAGCAGTAATATACGCCCCAGGAAAACGACACCCACAGGGTATGGACCACCCCGTCGTCGTAACAGATCCGAACGTTGCGCGTACACTACGACGCATCCGGAGGAATATCGAATTGGATTGGGTTCAAAAAAAAAAAAAAAAAAAAAAGAGAAAAAACGAAAAAACGTAAAATACAGTATACATATATATAACGTCCATTAATCGTGCGGTCGGCCAATACGTCGTGTCGCGCATCGGCGTCCAATTAAAAATCGCCCAACGACCGCGCAACGGGTCGAGTGGGGGAGGGGGTGTCCGGTCGCAATGTAAAAACGTGAACACGCCAACACACACACACACAGTGTCGGTGCTGGAGGACGACGGCATACCGGGCGGTTTCGCCGGGTTCGGGGAATCCGCTAATTGGGTGCCGGCCGTGATATTACGCAATAATAATATACGAAATGTATTTAGGTGCGGGGCCCCATATGCTCGCGTTTCCGTACCCGGGACGGTATAAAGAGCGCTCCGCGGTGGTCACGCGTCGTAAAAACGTCACCGTCGATCGCACACCACCGGTGATATTTAAATTTCCCAAACCGCGTTCGGCAGCGAATCGGACGATTTTCCGCGTAACGAGTACTCGGGCGCCGCGTACACCGCATGGTTACAACAATAACAACGACAACGGTGTTTGCAATGATCGCGTAAGCACTTCAATAAAATGGCGACCGCGCGACAAAACTCCGTTGTCGTGCGCGCGCGGCTAACGAACGGGCATTGTCCGCACACCGCGTGGTGTATTTTGCGCGACGGACGGTCGTCGGTCAACCGATGCATGCGCGGAGCAGCGTTGTTAACGTGAGTTTCGATACGTTGATTTATTCCACAACGTTGTCGACACCGCGTTCGACCGACAGAGAATCCAGCCGAAGTCGGGACGACCGTACGGGGTTACGAGGCGGTAACTATGTGATTCACGTGCGCTGTAATGCCGAAATTATAACATCATACGGCCCGCGGTTCGAATCGCCAACACCCGTCCGTCGTACATATGGTCGTCGCCGTAGTGGACCAATCGATTACGTGGCTATTACTCACCTCGCATTCGACCACCCTATATGCATGTGTGTATATATATTGTTCAAAGTAAACGTGTGCACGACGCGTCCTACGACTGCGGGCATTGTTTGTGATTCGTATTTTTTCGCGGCGAAAACGCGCGTGCTTAGTCGCATACATAAACAATTAAACATACGGTCCGTAATGCGTTTGAACGGGACGGCAGGCGGGGTTGCGTCCGCGAACGTACCACATTATTTCTCCATTTGGAATTCTTCGTGAAAACGACGGAGAGACACTTGGACACAATGAATTATAATGACATGATACAAGCATTACATTTTGCGTGGCAGTTGTTATTGCGATGAGTTATACGAACAATCATCCAAACGAATATAGATGTATAAACATATAACATAAATATATATATGAATACATAATAAGTGTACCCTATATATTCAGGCACAATGACGCGAGCAATGCGAACCCTTGTGCGCACGACCACCGGAGTCTTGCAGCGAGTATATTATTATTATTTTTATTGTTATTATATTGTTACGTTTTTATAAATACATAATATACATCGTTATCAATTTATTATTTTTACGTATATGGCGCATGTACGTTCGATATGTTTTTCACCTTATGGTGGTTTACGGAGGAGCGATGGATACATAACGAACATTTTCCAGCTTACGTATAAAGACACATAAAACTATATATATATATATACATGTAATACGTACATAGCTATAAGTTTATGTCATCGCGTATATGTATGTGTTATATATAGGTAAAGGTATACTGTCGTTGAAGTACGATGGAAAACGTTCGTATTTTTCCGATATTACTACCTTTAGGGGTGGGTCGATAAAAATAAGGGGAAGTAATGGTGGAGAGAGAGGACCAGTTAGACCTAGCAGCCATACATTAAACACATACACACACACACAATTATACATAAATATACATCCACATGCCCGACTGCAGTGACGTCTTTATTGTGCATATATTTTACGACTTGCACGCCATCACTATATATATATATATATATATATAAATGTGTATATGTATTTATTTATACGTATATATATATATATATATAAATTATATGAATATCTACTTGTGTCGGGTGGACACGAAGAGCCCACGGGATAAGTCGTTTACAATACAGCCCGTGCGACGGCTCAATTGCACGCACGATATATCGGTACTCATATATAGGTATATGTATTCTATACATGTACGCACAATTGTAACGTATGTGTGTACCGTATGATTTATGGATAATATTTGACTCAAAGTTTAAGATCGTTAAAGATGCCGGAGAGAAGAGAGAACAACAACGACGACGACTATGATAAAAAAATGTCAATACACGAGTAGGTGTATGGTATGTATGTACTACGATCGAAACGACGGCCAACATTTCCACAAAGTTTTAGTACATAGCTCGTGAGTTTGTAAATTCATATTTTTCATCTTTGACGGTTTGTATATATATATATATATGTGTGTGTGTATATAATGTGTATATGACAGTATTGTATACGTTTCATGGAGAAGTGCAAAAGGGTATATTTCTGTAAAAAAGTGTGCTCGAACATAGTCGTTGAAGCAGCATCAGCAGCAGCAGCAGCAGCAGCAGCAGTAGTAGTAGTAGTAGCAGTAGCGCCACAGAAAAATATCCCCCGCCGACATAATACAGTATAACAAAGTGTGTGTGTGCAACAATAGGTTGATTTCGAACATTTAGAAAAACTGTGCGACCTGCTATAAATAATTTATATCAAAAATAGAAAGAAATAAAAGGAAGAAAAAAAAACTATATCGTCGAACATCGATGTAAAGTTTTATAGCTTTTTCAGATTATGTGGAAACTTGTGAAAATGGAAACGCAGTTGGATGGATAAAACTTTACGTTTATATATAGTTACTGATGTTTAATGTAAAATAAAAGTTGTATATTTACTTCAAATAACGATAATAAATCGTACTTTATTAAAGTCATAAAATATAAACGTAAATAAGAAACTTTTTAGTTTTTGGGGAGGAATACAATAGTACACATTATTATATTATACATTGTTATTCGACTCGGTAAAATATCCATGTACACCGTTCAAGTTTTAATTGCCCACATAATAAGTGTATATCATTGAAAACGACAGTAACGTTGGACTATAAATTATGTATTCGATATCGGCGATAGAGGAATAATGAGAAAACTACTCGAATACGGTTTATACATGTATATATTTATATTGTTCTTTGGAAATCGAAGCGAACGGAAATAATTTTTGTCTAATCATTAAAAATGTGTTGATCACACAATTACGTGTTATTTATTGAACCGTAAAATATTATACACTGTATACGACGTCACAAAAATAGATTACCTGCAGACTTTACTGGAACGGTGTGCCAGAGAAGCTGAGAATAATAAACGTTATCGTCGGCTATTAATTTAAAACAATTTTTTTTTATCACCAACAAACGACGTATCATTATTGTTTTATTTTAAAATTAAACGCGACCGGTAAGCAGTATATTATAGATATTATAATAATCTCGACTGACGAATTCTATATACAAACATATTTATTTATTTATAAACTAATCGTTTTCGGCGGCGGCGGAAGTTTTATTAAACGGAAGCCGCGGCACGTACACCACCGCACGTACTACGGGCGGCCGGGTTATCATCAAGTCAAAGCTATTTTAATAAGCTGCTGTGGCGGTCATTATTAGAAGATTGTTCCAGAGAGGATATAATATGATAAAGGGGGGGGGGGGGGGGGGGAAACGGAAAAAAAAAAAATGTTTTCTTATCATCGTCGTTTAGCCGAGCCGCCAGACCGTATACAATGTGCCGTCGTCGCACGTGTATACGTTTTACGATCGGCCATTAGACAGCCGCAACGAACTGGTATGGGAGAATGTTATTAAATTGTAAAACTGCCATTGGTCCGCGGCGTGCATCGAAATAGGAAACTAGTTTTTTAGTTAGATTTTTTTATTATTATTTTTTTCGCTCATCATTATCATTCGGTCGCCAGCAATTATTATTATCGCCGACACGAGGTTCCCCGGACGAATCTCCGAAGACGCGTGCGACGCGCTAGACCGTTGTTCCCTGGGTCGTCGTGTCCGCTCTAAGGGTTGCCGCGAACCGAGACCGACATCCGCCGCGTGCGAACCGGATTTCCATCGCGTCCATCTCGGAAACGACGGAAAAACGCGACCGTGTGTTATTGTTATCCGATCATAATAATGGTATTATGCGTAAACGCGCGGTAATTGTTATTCGCACGACGTACCGATAGCGCGTGCGGGCCGCGACGGGAGCCGTTATATGTTGAAAAAAAAAAACACCATAACGGACCGTGGTGGCACGCATAAATGTAAAAATCGGGTTGCGTCGAACCCGTTCGACGGTAGCGAAGAAAATACGTTTTTGATTGACGTACGGATGACGTGCACGGTCGCGCAAACAGACAGAAAACGAGTGCCTGCGGAACACACAGCGTTACGGACGGAGGCGCTCGTTATCTCGACGGTCCGTCTGCCGTTGTCGTTGGTCAACGTCCGCGCGCGGCCGGCTTTTTTTTTTGCATTCGATTCGTATATTTTACCGTTCTCGATCGTTGAACTCGAAGAATAGTGCGTAGAGGACGAGTGGGGTAGGGGGAGGAGGAGATAAACAAAATAAACCGATGTGAATAAATGCAAGCGCAGATAAAAAGACATTATTATCGTACGGCGGCGGCGGCGGCGGTGGCGAAGCGCGTGTGCGCGTGGTAGGTAATACCTGTGTACGACGAGAACCCGCGGCGGCGGCGGTTCGTTACCGGTGGGCGCTTGTTACGTCGCAATGTACCCGCGTGTACGCTTGGGGGAGGGGGAGGCACGCGGAAACAAAGAGTACACGAAGTCTCGTTAGCGCGCAATGACAATCGGTCGGTGCTGAGGTTACCGACGGGGGGGAGGGGGCGGTGGAAGGCTCCGTCTGAAAGAGGGAACTCTTGAGATATGTGCCCCCCCCCCCGCTCTCCTCGATCGGATGCCGATCGTTAGGCGCGCGCGCGCGTGTGTGGTCTTCGCGCTCGGCACGGTGGCTGTCTACGCGATGACGACCGCACGCCTACGCACACGGTCGGCCTTCGAAGAGCAGTCCCGCGAACTCGTCACGCCGAAAGTTTTCGGAAATCGTCTTTCACCGCCGTGTCGTACGGACCACACGAACCGTTACGATGCGAACAACACACGTACATAATATGCGTATTCGTCTTGCGGCACGAGAACATCGCGTAGACTGTCACCGCGGGTCACGCGTTGCGTTCCGCGTCGAATTTTCGCGGCCATCACACGGACCGACACTTCCCCCCCCGAACGCCGACGAGCAGCACCGCCAAACGGAATAGATAATCGGTCTGCACGTGTATGCATACATACGTACAGGGGTACCGGCTAAAACTTCCACGCACCAGTTTCCGTCCGAAGTAACTCGCACGGTAATACTGTCCGCTCGCCGTTTAAATTAGGGGAAGTTCGAGTTTCAATGGAACCCGGCGACCGCTTAGTTTAGGTTTTACGTTTCGTCGGGTTAAAAACACGTGTTCACGGGGAACGGTGCGCGACACGTCCGTGCTCTGCAGCGGTGTGGTTTACAGCAGCAGTTCGTAACCTACATACTTACGTCGATTGTTGCACGTGTGTAATATGTGTACGTGTTGTCACGTTTTGAGTTATACGTATTTGAATCCAAAAAATATTTACCTGGAACAGAAAAGAAAAACCCAAAAATTAAACGAATGGAAAGTACACCGTCAAAATGTCATCCATCAAGAATTGTATGTAATATTTGCATGTGTATATTCGAATTGCGACTGTCCCCGTTGTCCCCCTATTACATCGGTTATTATTTCGGGAGGAGAAGGTTTACCAGAACTCTTCGATTCTCTCCGCAGGTCATAAAACCAATACCCGGAGACGGTTTTACGGCTTCGTTTTTATTTATACGGCAATATCTTTGGAATATCGCAGACGACAGAAAAAAATAAATACATAAATAAATACACGAAGATAGGAAAAGAAGAGCTCTTACGACAGTCGTGCGTTCAGGGCGCAGCCAAATTTCTAAAAGATTCGTTTGCGACGTACAATAAGAACGTTTTTTCTTCCCTTCCACTCCTTCCGTGCGCCACACTTCGGATATCGGATTATCGAAAAATCCGAAAACTTCTAAAACGCAAAACTTTCCGTAAGCCCCGGGACTTTGTGCGAAAGTTGCGCGCTTCGTGGAATTCATACGAAAAACGGCAAAAGAGGAAAAACGTAAAAGTAGAAATAATGCAGGACGGACCGTGGATGCGGAGCGGGCGGGATGCGAGGAGAGACTCTCATGAAATTCAAAACGACCGATATGACGTCATAAAAATTCTCATCCGACGCGCCAGGCACGCGCGGGCGACAACGCCGGGAGCGGGCGGTTAGCCGGCGACGATGACTATATACTACCACCGAGATACTACTATACATACGAATAATGCATAAGGGAGCGTGGTAGAATACAAAGATGGCAAACTAACGCGAAAGTAGGGAAATTTATATTCAGTTGACGGTTGTCGGTGTGTATATACATACACATCTATTCCTTTTTTAACCCTCTAAAATCTCTTCGAAAATCCTGGCAAACCGATTTATACATTATAAGTATACAAGTATAAGTACTTAAATATATATATGTGTGTGTGTGTATTTGTTTGTGTGAAAAGACGAAAGCTTCACGTTTTCCTCGCGTCGTCGTGTCCTCTACATATAGATCGACGTATCATTTTTTAGAGATGCCCCGCAAACGGAAATACGTCTGTGGTTTATTTGAATTATTCCTCCTCGCGACGTTGAAACCGTTTTTTTAAACACTTGTGCGCTTTAGCATCATATCGTATAAACTTTATGTATCTGTGGTTAAGATTATATATATGGTAATCTCATGCATGATCTACGATATAGTTTAAATCATTGCACGTGTTTCTACTCAAACGCCATTCGTATAAACATTTCTAAACGAGTGCATGTATGCGTGTTAGTATATTCAACAATAATAAACCCGTATTCGGTTTGTTTCTTCACGCTACTCGTTAGTATTAATACTGGTAATTGTATAAGGTTATATACCGATAAAGTTTAGTATTATGGTTCGTACAAATGCAATGGAAAATGTAATGTCCATCGAAATTTCAAGTGGGTACCTCTGTAAATTATAACATGTCTTTATTCCTCTTCAATTCTCGCTAAAACAGCCCTATTTAGAGCACCCCAAAGTACACTTCGGAACCCTTTGTTTTTATAGATACATAAACGTGGTACTGGCGTGAAATTGCAAACACCCCTCCAACAAAAAGTTTTAACGCAAAACTTCGTTAAGCGCCGTCGTATCCATTCGTAATATTATTTCAAAGTTATACAATATTATTTAACATCTGTTTTTTTATTACATCGGTCTTATATTAAATACGTTTGCAGTACTCAAATGTTCAGTATGATGATCCTCGTTTGGAACAATAGCAAACGTTAAGTATGTGGATATAATTCTGGGCCACGACATATTACGTATTAACATTATTTCAACATAAAGACTAAACATTCGACGATAATACATCATTGAAATGAAGCCTATATATTAATATAGCACAGAGAAAAAATATTGTGTTCGCATAATGTAATTCATGTTATTTAAATATAAAACGAATAGTTTTTAACGTATTATTCGCGGCATTGTTGTATCAATACTTCGGGTCTGCGACACAATCGAAAATTTTTGTGTACAATGAACAACGACTATACACGACAGGGTGAAGAGGATATTTTTCACGAAAAAAAAAAAATAAAAACACTTATAACAATAATAATAATAATACAAACATAAGAAAAGTACTGTCACTGAAATTTCGCGAGCTGTGGTGGTTCGAAAAATTTGTACATCGCCCCGAGGGAGGAGACTCGTTAAGATAAACCCATATAGTCGCGTTAGCAGTGGTGTAGAAGGATGTGTGTGCGCGCGCGCGCGGGGTGCGATGACCCCGTTAGAAAAGTCCTGGAATTCCGTCGCTGCCGTCGTCGCAGCCACAATAATGGAACGGAGGAGTTCGCGGTCACCAAGTGATTTATGCACCCGCTGGTCCTTTATTGTCCTCACCTATATCACGTATTGCACATGCCATTATCCAGTTGTTAAGCTTCCGAGCATAGAGAGCGAGTTCGCTATTTATATAAAATAAGAGACGTGTATTGTTATATAAAACTTATGCGAATACCCGACGGCAATAATAACACGAAAATCGATAGAAATATGTACACAGAGAACAACATCATTAACCGATACACGTGAATACGTAATATAAATATATGGCAATAAGTTATCCGTATCTTCTAAACGTGTACTACTACGCACTTTGTGCATAAATAAAATTTGAGTGTGTAGTATGAATTTAAAAGTGTGTAATAAAAGTGTGTAATGTTCATCGAATGCACAAAAACAATAACTTACATGGTCACGTACATCGGAGATTAGGTTTGTACTCGAATAGAAAAAAAATACAATATTTTTATGATATACTTTAAAACAAATTTACAGATGGCTTTTATTTAGCTGCAGAGTACGTTCGAATATCAACATTTATTTAAAACGCTACATTTAAAATATCGCGTGCAATACTGAACGTTTTAAACTATTATATAAATATATATGCGAGCACTGGATGCGTCGAATAATATATGTAATAATATGTAATGCAGTAATGCTTATAAGCATGTACTATAGTATAGCGTGTACGGTTCAGTCAAATCTTAGCCGTATAGCGCGGTAAAATCTCAACATGCGCGTGCTAACGACCACATTTATTTTTTCGTACGCGTTGCACGCGTGAACCTATATCGTATATGTATAAATACCTATACTTACGCAAACACACACACACACATGCACGTTCGACGATCGTACACGGTAAGTTTACGAGTGCGATTTTTCACGCTTTCTTATGCGCAATGCACTGCAAATGAATACACGCTCTCACGCAGATTTTCCGCGTTTCTCTCTCTCTCTTTCTCTATACAGCACATATCCATATATTGTACACGCGTTCACGATGTACGCGATAGGGACATAGACTCGGGTCATTTAAAGCTCTACTGCACGAGGACTAAATAGCAGCAGCAGAACGCGCGTAAACGCGATTCGTGGCCGATAACGTCGCAGCAACAGCAACAGTTTGCGGACACATACATATATTATACGTACTACGTCGTCGTCGTCCTGCGCGTAATTCATCCGAGTGGAGGGACGGGGGCATGCGTAAAACCAGTCTGTAACCGACTGCACGCGCGCCAGTCCTGCGTCTTAGGAAACGCAGTGATATAATTACGACGGTCTTGTATAATGCAACACTTTAGCGACGGATTTATATCGGACCACGTCGTGCGCATCGTGAACGAATATTTAAAACGATATCAAACCGTTAAACGCGTTTCGTGTGCAAGTTAAAGTTATACCCAGTAGTTCTCAGTAGTTTCTCTCGATTGCCGCAGTATTAAGCAAACGTTATATTATGTAATACAGCCGATGTAAATTGGTGCGCCGGCCACGATGATTATCACTACCAAGTGTGGAACAGTAGAACGCCGATTATCCGCACTAATTAATGTCAAGGGTGGTCCGGATAAGCAACCATCCGGATGGTTGACAGATGACGTATCAAAAGTTATAAAATCGTATGAACATATTGTATGGATGTATTTATTGTTTGTGTGTAACATAATATGAAATTTTTAACAATAAACGAATTATTTTATTATAATATTTAACTGAAAACTAATAAACTTTACATACAATAACATATTTTATTACGAAAAAAAAAACGAAAAGCCGACTTTGCAGTTTATTTATTTTATTTTAAAAACCGATGATATTTTAGTTTACTTGGTTTTTTTTTTTTGCATACCAATCAATAAGATCTATACATGTTGTTGTAAGAAGTCTGTATGGGAATATTTGCTATTATATTATTAGCAATAAGAGATATTAGTGTTAGAATTGTTCGTGACAACAATTACTTATAAAATCGGTACCGAAGACAGAGAACACCACTTGTACCTATTATTTATTTGCGCTACCGCCGTGATATCTGGCGTCGACCGTGCACCGTGTTAGGTACGACGAGATAGGTCCGTGAAAAAAATACGGAAATTAATTCATGTGAAAACGCGAAGAAAATACGCTCGGGCGAATCGAATATACGCATGTGCTGCACACGAATATATTATATCATACCGAGTGCGTACATTTATGGTCCATCGTAGTGTTATTGTTTTTCTCCTACACACGCACACATACAATATTATCATGTACACGTATACGTCGAAGCCGCCGCGTCCGCTCAATTTGGTAATCGCAACGTCGGCGGCGACCGTTTTTATACTCTCGGATCATTTAACACGGCGCGGCAATATTATATTCCGACAAACTCGACGTTTTCGTTCTGATTAAATCACATTTCTCTTGTCCCGCGCGTATACACGCCGTGTACACCGAGAAGTGCCGAGCATTCACGCTTGGCTCGTCGCGCGTATACATGTAATAAAATGTAACGGGCGCGCGCATACGTCCGAGGACAACTGTGTGGACGCGGCGAACGAGACGAAAAATACGGAAAAATAGTCTAACGTCCCGCCGTGCACCGAAAACCCAAAACACGGCGGTGATGCAGTGTTGAGCGGTACACGTGTTCATACGTTTTATTTTTACCGAATCCATTAGATCTTAAGACTCAGGCGAACGATGTGTGCGGAGTTAGTATACCCGTGCGAGAGCCGGTGCGCGTTTCGGAGACGTCTGCTGTAGTCGCGTCGGCGGCGGGAGACATGACGGAATAACAGTAACGATAAACAAAAATCTCGTCCGCCGCCGTCGCGACGATGTATTTTTTGGATATTGAAACCGTCTACGTGCGTCCGCACCGCCCGAGGATATGTACGCACGCGTGCGTACATGTACGGGTTTTTATGGGTATCCAAAAACCAATACACCGTTTTTCGTGGGGAGCACTGCCATTATATAAAATATACTCCGCGTTATCAGTGCCGAGACGCCGTCACGGTGGCTCAGATTTACGTATTTTTCCAATCCGTCGATCGGAAAGTGAAAAAGAACGGTTTAAGTTTGCACGCGCACGGGAGAGCGCCGAATGTGCTCGGCGACGTGGGCTAGGCGCACGGCGTTTATTTATTTTATTCGCAAGTGTATACGCGTCGGTAGTGCGGGGCGAGCGCGGGTGGAGAAAAAAAAAATGCCAAATGGATTACTAGGTCGTATATTTTCACGACGGGCGGGGGAGGCAGAGGTGAGGTGGGTGCACCCGCAGTCAGACGCGACAAAAGGGAAACTTTTAATTCGAGCGAATAGACTTTGAGAAATTGCCCGCGGCATCGGCCCGGCCGCCGTGTTTCGCCAAGCGTCAAATAAACTCGGTGCCGATAGGATTTCCAACGCGAAGCCAATTTAAAAAACTCCATTGAGTCTTTGTTCCGCACGCACGCACGAGAAGAGATATAAATACACGCAAACACACACAAGGGGTCTGATAGTCTTCCGGATGACGGTGGAAAAAGGCTTTTCTATGTGTTTCTATACACAAAGATATTTATTTCGCTTATCTATATAATATAAACTACACTGCACATGTATATATAACGTCGCCACGCTATCCGTTGTGCACATCTTTCTCACATAAAATTCCGTTTATCCGATCGCCGTGCCGCGGCGGGTACGTCGTTTTCTCGAACACAACATGTATCGCGCGTCCGGCGATCGTTTTTCTTCGAGACGTTCGAATGCGTCCGAATGTCTGACGCAGGACGGGTTGTCCGTGTAAATATGATGCGCGTAAACAAACGTCCGACGGTCGGAGAAGAAGAAAAATATCGTCGAGACAACGTCCATGTAGGTACCGGCACAGCACCGGGAAAACCGTTTGATACTCGTAAAACATGCATTTTTATAGCATATGAAATATACATTACGAACATGCTTACCTATGTTCGTATTAAACGTCCCGATGGAACACATAATTCAGCACCCACGCGGCTCGTAGTCCGTTCATAAAAACCAACGCCCATGCCGCACGGTCATATACACGGAATTCTGCCCCGGAAGCCTGGGTTGTTCTCGAAAAGTCGGGTTAAATGTTTGTTGAAATCGGTAGTTGCACGCGTACGCGATGTATTCACCGAGCCGAGCGGTGAGCCAATACGTTGCGCACGGGATGGTAGTTTTCGTTTTCATCAAACTTTCGGTGCAAAAGCATCACGTCCACGGGAAGAGAATGTTAGAGGTGAGCGGTCGGTCCGTTCGCCTTGACCATCACCTGTGCCCCGCGCAGTCACGTACCGTCGAGTAGCTCAATAGCCGTTGAGCGCCGGAACACGAGGTGACCTACGTGCACGAAGCAATATTACGATCATGATGTACGATCGTGGATAAGCGTGCGCTATTCGGAAGATCCGTAAACGAATGGCCCAGAAACGGGATTCAACGCGTTGCAATGTACATTACGGCCGACGGCGAGGACGCGTAAGCGTAAAATATCGTACGTTTGCGCGCGTGGCATTGTGTGCACGTCGGAGCGCCCGGACGATGCGACGGAGCCAATCAATAGTCATTTGTCATGCTGCGCGAGTACGGACCCATCGGATTCCCATTATCTCCGGCGGGTCCGGGCCCGGTCGGGTAATTTATGCGCAGCCGGTTCCCGAATGAGCCGGCTGTCGGGTCGGCGACGGTGGAAGCAGCGGAGGAAGACCAGCAGCTTCAGTGGACGGGACCGAGTGGACGCGCGGGCGCGTGCGAACGAGAGGGCGGTGGATATAGGTCCGGTCTAGGGATTTCGAATTTATTAAACGTCGGCTCGCCCGAGTGGTGCATTAAGCCGCGTGCGCGACATAAACATTTGCACCTCATTAATTCAATTAAAACGATAAAACGAGAGCCGACCGGAGCGCGCGAATAGTTATAACAATAGTAATAATAATAATAATTACAATAATACGCGTTTACACAGAACCGTGCACCGGTATAGGTATAATTGAGTGGTAAGTCGTAGGCGGGTTCGACGTAGATGTCGCGAAACCCATAGAAAATTTCGATTTGTGGAAGAGGAGTGTAGCAAAACATATGGCTTAGAATAAAGAATCCGTTTTAGCATAAAACGATAAACGCATAATATAAATACCGTAACGGTCGTGAGCCCGAACCGAAACCGCTTACTCGGTAACGCGAAATCGACTTTTTGTGAGACGGCCGAGACGCGATCGGGTCTTCCGCGGCGGTCGTTAATTGTTACATTCATTTGGATTACATGCGTAAAAAATGTCGCCGGCCGAACGGAGAGCTCCGTACGACGTGTACCGCAGTGGTATCGCGAGTTGTACGCGAAAAATACGTTTTTATGCGTCCGAGCAAATGCAGGCCGATGTGCTGTGGCGCAGACTTATTGACCCAATACGACGGCGTTCTATCTCTTATTTCGTATTTTTCCGGCACAATTGTTTGTGCGTAACACGCTGCGTGTGCGTGCGTGTGCGCGTGTACACCACACAACAGCCGCCCGCCCGGCGACCGGGACGAGTGTGCGCGCGGGGGAGGAAACAGCTACGACGGGGCCACGCGACGAGTTACCATGGAAACCGCGGCGGGCGTGCTGGTGCAAGACGAACAACCCCACGTCGGCGCGTGCAATGGCAACTGACTCCGCCGCTGCCCCGCTCGTACCACCCGCCTGCTCGCCGCCCGGTCGTACACTAATAAACCACGCGTGTACAGGTATTTCGGGACTTCTCGTCGAAATCACCCGGTCCCGCGTGCCGCGCACGACACGTGACGACCGCTCTCGGCCTGCGTTATTTCTCCGGAATATGACGAAAATTAAAAAAACGCGCGTCAAACGATTCACGTAACACCTGGGCTGGTCGTGTATTTCGCGCGAGCAGTACGGTCCGTATCCTGGAAGGCGACGGACAATTAACGCGGCCGCAAAACAAACGGTAAAATCGAGCTCGTTTTTTTGTTTTTACTCCGTCCCACCGTGGCCAAAATATACCGGGGTCCGTGCGTTCGTTATATATTATTCGAGCTCGTGAAGAACGACAACCGTCCGTGGTGCGCTCAATAAACTTCGCCCCTACGGCGCGATACGTATTTATGCGTTTCAACGCGTTCCCGAGGTCCTTGTTCGAAGCGCCGCATATCGTGTACCCCCGAACACACCTATACGTGATACATTATCCCATTCCAATGGGTGACACGGCTGCGTTTTTCACATTTTTCGACGCGCCGAACCCGCTACGTGTGCGTGTCTCCACGCGTGTGTGGACACATCACCTGCACCCACGTACCCGATTGTAAATCACGGTGGTTATGGTTCTCGTGCGCGCGACCCGAATCTAGGTCACACAAAAATACCCGCCTACGCGCGTAACCTTTGTGTACCAAATGCCACCCGCCAAGGAGCCCGTACCAGGCGGCCAGGTTAATGAGCCGCCGCCGTCCGCAAATGACCCAAAATATAGCGGAATTCCTACTCGGTGATGCGCCCATTCGTGTCGTACTGTGCACCACCAACAATTTCGCACGGCTATTATACACACACATATATATATATATATATATATATATCAAGAATATCGCGCATCCAAATAAATACCGTTGCGGACGGCGTATCGTGTTGCGTTCTATATGGACATTGGTGTTGACCGCAGCGCAACAATATAGATACGCGACACAATACGAAGCGTAGCGAATTTCACACCACTAACCCAGGGTCCCAACGGAGAAATCGTACACGTCCGAAAACGTATTCCGGCAGTCCGTGTTCCACAGCGCACCGGATCGCGCGCCACCGTCCTCTCGGGAAAATGTTCAGGTAAGCCGTTGTCTCGTACGTATTTTCGCAGTGCGCTTGCAGGTCTGGTTAACGGGTTGATGCCGCTCATGCTTCGGGTGATCGACGTGCTTCTGGGACGGGGCGAGGGCGTGGGGTAAAAAATCGCCAAAGGATTCCTAGTGGACGCGTAACGCGTATGAATCGTAACGCGGCCGTCAGTAACGTAGTTTATGATCGAACAGTTCGTTTTCACGGTGGTGGAAGGGGGCAAAGTGCTGAAGGACCACATGGACCGGGATTATAATTATTATATAATTCGTGCGCGCCACGTAGAGGGTGGGTGATAAGGGATCGCGGGAAATCCTCCGTATGTTCATGCTGTATGCACACATTCGAATTATTTATTCGGTTCGGTCGGATTTTAACGCGGGAATTAACAGGCGCGCCTTGAGCCAGGAGAGCGCGAGCGCGGCACAACTGCACAGAGTTATGACACCGACTAATTAACTGCACCCGCCGCCACGGTGTTGGCCGTCGTGTCGTTACGGATTTATGAGAGAGCGAGAGAGAAAGAGTCATATATTATAATAATATTATATGTTGTATTGTATGTACACGTGTAAACGCGCATGAGTTCTGCTCACGGAGGAGCCGCGCACCCGGCGCGAACGACCCGTAGCAGGAGGAACACTCTAGGGCAGGGGAAGTACGTAACTACAACCCTTTTTAATGTCTCTGCTTTCGTGTAGGGGTTTTTTTTGCTTCATATCGTCTCGTCACTGCTACCGATACAGCGCTTCATTACAACACACGTAGTCTTCCGCTCCTCAGACCCGATGTAGGTATAAATATATCTAAGGAAAGTTTGTTTTTTGCTTAACACGAGTCGCTTTTGCCAACGTACGCGCAAAAATGTTGTTTCACGTCAAAGAAGAGTTCTAAGCCAAATCCTATTTGCATAAAAACGGGCGGGAATAGCAATTATTAATCTCCGATTTAATTTAAATACGGAAACTAATAACGAATATGTATGTTATTAGTTTCCAAATAATAATAACGAATATGTATGTTAACCACGCGACAAATAAATAATGTATATAATACACATTAATGCGCACAAGACTCTAAATCTAAAATATTTTGTTGTGTATCTGCGCTACACGCGCTGTTTGGCTAATACACTACAGTGGAATGCGTACGGTCGAGTTGGTCATTAGTGGAACCGAGTCGACTACATTTAAGTACACAAAAAAAGGTTCGAAACGCTTTCCTAAGTTTGTCGAGAGAAAGTTGTTGCGACAAAGATACTTGCGGTGGTGGCCGATTGTGTATACGAATGTTAGTGCGCGTGTGTGCGTCTTCTTCTCTTGCGACTTATCAAACTTGTCTCGGAAGAGAAAGTAGCCGTGTAGTAGAGGCGTTGGTTTTTTGTGTATTATATGTACCTTCTAGATTTACCAAATAGTAAATTTAAAATGGTCTCTCTTGGTTGATTTTATCAAAACCTCCAGTTTTCGGACAACTTCGTACAAGTCAATGACGAGTGCCTCCGTTATGTTAACACAGGTAACAATAATATAATCGATAACAAACATAATTTTTCCGTTACGCAACATCCGGAAGAGATAATCATTATGAAGTCATATCATGTTGATACGCATAGAAAAAGCCTTTAGAGAATATACAGTACTCGCGCGTTGTTATTATTATTATTAAATGTATCATTAATCACGTCGATTTTTGTGAACAAAAATTATTTATCAATATCATTACTAATAATATAATTCGTATTTAAAACAATATTAGATAATTGATTTTCAACGATTCGTAACGAATAAACACGTTTGTATAAAGCGTTTAAGTTTTATGAGTTTTTACAGGAACGTTACATTTTTGATGTAATGATATAAAAAAGTAAAAATAAAAATAAAAATGTAAATAGTGCGATTATTTTAAATACATCAACGAACAATTGGACCATGCGACCAACGGTCATAACATACACAACAATAGCCCGGGTATATGTGAAATATGTGTTCGTATATCATATAACATATATACGTGATAAATATTAATATAAAATAAAATCAGAAAATATGTTCGAAACACATGTATTCTACTATTCTCTACGTGCTCACGTATCTTCTATTGTTGTGGACAATGACTTGGTAGACACGTATACAGATATATCTTATGTTTTTTTTTTTTTCAGAAAATCGTAATTTGCTTTATATTATTACAAACAGATGACATCACCTTCTTAGCGATCGCAGGGAAGTTGGTTTGGACGTACAAGAAGTTGATTTGTTATAATAAGTTTATGGGTACGCATATTACCAGGGGGACTGTATTTAACTGCGAGATAATTGAAAAATAAATAAATATATATATATATATATCAATAACAAAGTAATAAATCCATTAACCGCGGGTTTCGACGGATTACGTAATTTTATATAAGTCTTTCCGTTCACCGCGGGTTCGATATAATTCACTCACGCGATAAACATAAACATAATGTTTGTAATCTGCAAAAGTGCCTCTTGACATTGATAGATCGCATTCGGGTGAATTATTACTGTAAATATTCTTGAGCAGATGCGGTGGGAGGGTATGGAAAATAAAAAGAAGGAAAAAATATCAGAAAAACGGGGGAAAAAAAAAATAGAAATAAAAGATCTCGAGAAGATAATATCGCATGTATACGAGGGGAAAAATAGGAAAGAATGAGTTCGATTTGGCGTGATATAACTGGTGTAGGCAATAAATCTTTAAAATACGCCATCTCTCCCCTTCGGGATCCCCAGCGATAAATTCTCGTTTTGATGCCCCTCTGGCTGCTGCTAAAGAAATAGCCAATCGTTTTTACGGATGGCTACTGCAGCACAGCCTGCCACGCACTCTCCGCGCGCGCATCGAACAATACACAACGCGCGCGCGAAATGTGATATTGCCAAGGATTATTGTTTGTCTTTCTTCTGCGCGTTTTGCTTTTCTTTTACACGTAAACCGTGTACTATATAATATGTATGTCCGACGGGAAAGAAAAACCCTGTACAGAATTCAGCAAACGTTCATTTGTTATTGCCCTCGAGGACTGTTGCAAGAAGGACGACCGAGACTGTATGTATATATAACTTTTCGTCCCCTTCCGGATTGGAAAACACAACTTCTCCATTTTAATTAGTTTAGACATCTAAGTACGGCGGAGGAATATGCGCGTGAGGGCCCCTTGTTTGTTTGGGTTTTTTTTTTTTTTCGCGTCCCGTTAAAAATTAAAGAACTTTTATAAGCAAGGGAATTAAAAAAACAACAACTACAACAACAGAAACAATGCGGGACCTACGAAAGTTTAGCATTAAAATTATATTTATGGAGTTTAATAAAACATTCCGTGGGTCCATCTATCTACTTAAAAACGTGCGCGAGAGTGTATAACGAGAAGTTACGACTCGCCCCGTAAGTGGTTATGGACTTTAGACGTTGTGCGTTCGTGTCCCGTTACTTCGTCTTTCCACCTCTCCCACTCTCTCCATCCCTCTAACCTCCGATATCCGCCAGCCATTCCCGCCGGTCGGTTCTCCTCTCGACAACTTAACGGCGTAAGGATTTACCCACATACGCGCTGGATTAATTTACAGCCGACGATAGGTGTATATAATAAAGTGCGGCACAGGTATGAAATATTAGGGGTATGCGTTTCGCGGGTCGTTTTCGGAGGATTAATGCGTAATATACATGCATAAATAGTGATCGTAGCGAGTAGTTTATGATACGTTTACTAAAGCAGCCGGGGCGTGGAAAACGTCGATCTTGTACGTTTCGATCGGTAGCCGTTTCGCGTCGAATCATGCCAACGACATTAGTTTAACGGCATCTATATAAAATGCGTTGTAAGAGGATCATATTGCGCACGATCGAGCGCATTTCACGTGCACGTATTATCGGTGGTAGTGACGATTTGGGAAGTTTAAATATCGCGGACAACCGCGGGGACGATGCGTCTTAAATATTTAACGGACTTGTCACTGAATTAAACAATAAAATGGATTTTCGCCCGAACCGATTTCCGTGACCACGTTACGTTTAAGTATAGTTACATTTACACGCATGTATGCATGAATGCCGCGTTATAAATCGTTCATTTTGAAAATTAATAACCAACAACGACGGTTATGAAACACGGTACTCCGTTATTTGGTGCACTGCTATAAACATATACTTAATATACGGCGCGTATTGTAGTTGTAGAGAATGTCGCTTCCTTAAACTATACGATCAACCCTTGCAAATTCACTCGGAATCTGAATTTACTGCGCCGGAGGATATAATAATACTATGTGCAGAACTTGTTGTTTATGTTATTGTTACTATTGCTATTATTATTATTATTACTATTATTATTATGTCTAACTTTATCGCACCAACCCTTTGTATAAAACCGTCGTTGTCACCGTTGTCTTTACGCCGTACATCATTTCGTACCTAACTGCGTGTTTGCAGAACACTTACGCGTCCGCAGAATATATTTTATTTGTGACGATCAGTAGCTTTGGTCACGTATCGCACGTCGATGATATAACACACTATAGCTGTAGCTATATTGTACAGCCGGTTACTGCACGACAGCGTGATATGAACGATCCACCGCGCGCGCAGACACCTATATTATAAGCTTATAAATAATAATTATGTAGTTACGTCTGCATATGCATACCATACAATATGTACAGCAGCACGGTTGTTTTGAAAATTGTGTACGTTCATTGATGAGAATCGTGTCGTACACGTCATAATATAATATGTTATACGAACGCACATTGAACGCAAGATAACAACTAGTCGTTTCGACATATACGTTCGATTACTGAATTATAGCCATTATAAAACCGATGTAATTAAATCAACAGCTAATGAAACACACGTATGCACTATAAGCAGCGATTTAAAAACGTTAACGTTCACATATTATGTACAGTGGTTACGTTGAAAAAAAAACAACGGAGTGCACGAAGATATACATACGGATATTGCATAGTTCGAGAATAATAATTTCACACGTCGTAGCGCGTTTGATCGTAAGAAAATAAATTCCAGATCGATAAACGTATTGTTAATGTCCGAGCAGAGTCAAATAATTGGAGTTGAAAAAAAAAAACATTACCTAAATCGAATGCGGGAGAAAATAGTTTGTTTTTCCATTTTGCCAAATCGATTAAGTGTCTTAAAGGTACACTATATTACTATGCGTACACTATGTGCACGCGTGCCCTGCAGCGGCTAGAATGTTAGTTTTTTGTTACGTTTACCGTCGCTTTTCCAACCCGAAATATGAAGTATTGCGCACGTTTACCGACTAGGGAATTCCCGAGTATGTACACGTATATACAATGTGCGTCTAGGTGAGATTGTTTTGTTTTGCGCACGTGCCAATAAACATTGGGAACGGTTTCTGCATACAAATATATATATATATTACGATATCGTATTGCGTGTGTAAATACTCGTATTATAATTCTCTGCACCACCGATGGTGGATGTGGAGGCGTGAGTTTAATTATCGTGGCGCGTTAGAACTTGGAATCGTGCCTAAACAGCCGCAAAATTGACCCTGTAACGACTGCGATTAGGTGTGCGATATAGCAAAAGGAGAGAGACAGTGCGAATGGGAAATACAGGGTGCGAAGGGATGCGATAACGATACAAAGTATAAACAACGCACGATGACGATGCCACGAGGAGAATAACCACCACCTCGCGAGTGCTCGTCTGCCTGCACACGTCGCGAATTATATTAATATCTGGAAATCGCTTTCGAAAGCACGTACCTATGGCAGTATCGATGGTAACAGCCGGGATTTAATGAGTGTTATTAGGACTTTGAATTCGTTCGCGTTGGCGACGTCGATGCGATGGCGCCTTCTGGTAGTGGGTGGGGAGCGGACGGGACATGGAATAACTGTTCGGAAAAACAAGAGTTTCATTAAAACTTCCTCGACTTACACGAGCGTTTTAAAGATTGCGGTGTAAATATGCAAATAAACGGTTTTCTCTCTCTCTCTCTCCCTGTTCTGTCCGCTAAGACTGCCGAAAATACTACGTGTGCTCGAACTCCTTAACAACCCGCGTGCAACAGAATGCTGTCTCAGCGTAAAACTTTCGCATACGGTTTTTACCCGTCGACTGGCTGACGTTTATAATATAATGTTCTACGTCCATGTGTGCAAATACATGTACAGTTTATTTCACGGACAGTGGCTGCAGATGGTGGGAATGCCTCAGGGATCCGCAAGGGGAAGGGTTGTTCCCCACGCCGTGAGCAGTGCAAGTCGTTAACTTATGTGGTCATGTCCGCGTGTTTATTATCGAAATAGATGAAGCGTCCGAGCACGTACGTCCCCAGACGGAAGCTTCGGGGCGAGGGAATCGTGACGGAAAAAAAGAAAAAAGAAGAAAAGAAAAAAAGATATGTCCTCTTATATTAAAAACCGAACGGACTATATACGGCGGTCGTAAGTCGCCCGCACCCTCGGGCCGATAGTTATATTAACTCTCCTCTCCGAACGGACATAAACGTGCTCGCGTCGCGTTATATTGGTTGTTTGAACACGTGACGACGACGACGACGAACACATCTCCGTGCGTCCGCGGACGTCCCAGAAGACCAGGCGCACGTATCGTGGAAAACGGTCACGGAGGATCTAAATGGGGACGCGCACGACCGGGTGTACGAATTTGCGGTAATTTTGGATTCCCGAACCACGGCGGTGGTTCATATGATTTATGGTCGGACGAAATTGCTTTTTTTTCTGCAGACGGGATACATTCGAAACGAACACGGACGAGGGATACGATTCCTAATCGCCGGCCAACGTTCATTTCGCACCCAATCGTCGTTGTACATTCCGTGTGTACACGGTCCGGGGCAGAACCATGGTACATCTCGGATCCCGTTAGCGATCAGTTCGCTAGGGCGTTCACTCGAAGGGTACTATATCCAAAAAAAAAAAAAACGAAAACTTACGACGGTATTACGTGCGCGGCGTAGGACGAAAAACAAACGATTGCGTTGTGAGCGGGCCGTGGAGTGTTCCTACTGATCGTGCACATCACATTCGTTTACAAGTAATACTCCTGTACCCTTGGCGCGCAGGCTATTAATTCATCTTGATCGATTCCTCGTGATTGCTAATATTCTGCACGGTTTCGTATGGTTTAGTGCTGTAGGTACAGCGTTTTTGGCGCGCGCGCATGCGTACTTGTTCGCGGTGTACGTGATAAAAGTAATTATAACGACTTATTGGGTTCGAAATCGGTTTTGAGTGTTTTGATTGACTTATCGCGTGCCTCGTGCCGCGGGTACCGCGTTTCGATTCGGTCGACGAACGAGAACCGGCTGCGCATGAGGTTTTATCGACGCAATAACCGCCATCACGTAATAATGGTGGCGTTTATGCGAAAGCGCTTCGGCGAGGAGTGACAGTTGTGTTGGGGGGGGGGGGGGTTAAGACAATAATAACGCGCATCCAGTGGCGTTACGCATGATTTTATTCCGCTCGAAAATGCTCATAGCCCGTTTTTTTACGAGCCGAACCCTATCGGCCCGGACGTATGGATGCGAGGTTATACAGTACGCGCGCAACGGCCACTCTTCGGAATATCGCGGAAGGCCGCACACACGTCTGCTCCGCTGCGCCGAAGTGTATTAAGCCATAACCCTAACCCGACCGAGCATTCTTTCACGGGCCGTCGATTTATTTTTTTATCCTCGTTCTCTCCGGAATTCGGAAACTGTCAAGCGTTTAGACTTTTTTTTTCAATTTTTTTTTTTTTTTTATCGTTCTCCGTCCTGAATCGGAAAACAGTTTCGTTTGAACCGGTAGCGTTGCGCGGCTGACCGGTTCGACCTGATATACAAACATGGCCGGCACGAGAGATTATGACAAATGTATACTCGTGCATGCGTGCGTGCGTGTGTGTGCAAGAAATAAGAATCAGTACAGTAAGTCGCGCGTGGTCATCGACGTGGACGACAGCAATGCGTTGGAGCGTTGGACAACGTGATCGAATCGCACGCATTGCTGCGGCATCGTTGTATGACCGCATGTGATATGCGTGTAGACGTTCGTCGTTTCCGAATAAATACGGACGCGGTACACAAATCGTTAATGTTTTTTATTTTAGATGTTCAAGTGCTCTACATTAATTACGGAAACGATTGCGTTATCATTCGTATGGTTATCAGTAATACGTAATGCACATGAAAAAGATCAAACGAATTCCGAACGATCGGCGGAAGTCGATTCGGTCGTAAGTCCTAACTGATTAATTAGGCGCTCGTAAAGCGTTGATAGTTAAAACTTCTGAAAAAAAAAAGCGCCGAACACGTTACATACGAAAATGTGTTACGTTATAGAACGTGGCCGTCACGTTGACGTACGATATGTAGTACGATACCTGGTTAATCGGAGTTATGACGAATTACGCGGATTATGACTTATGTTCGAAGCAAACACGAATGCACGAGCACGTATATTGTTTGTACCTATATGGTACTGTTCGCGTAGAACGTGGTTACGTTTTCCAAACGAAAAATCTCAGAAAATAATGAATTTTTTCCCCGTCGCGACGCTTCCTACGGAGCCGATAAATCTCGGGACGCACGAATTGTTATCGCTCACATGCTCACGTACAGATTATATTTTGAGCGTAGGTTAGGAACAATGAATTGTTTGAAAAAAATAAACAATCGTACATGAAAAAAGAAATGCCCTTGTCGTCTCAACGCAAAATGCGTTTCGCGACACGAGGATCGATTTCGTGTATACACGCTATAGCGTTCATGTGCACAGGCATAGTTGTATTGTTGTTAGTGTTTGAAAATTTTAAAATTTTAAAATTGTGAAATATTTAAGTATTATAATACATTTTTTTTTTTTTTTAATAAGTTTTATTTTTACGTATAATTGTCATAACTTAACTTCACAATTTTATAATATTAAAGAAATAACCATTAATTACTCATTATCGATGGTTTTCTTTGATTTTATACATTTAATATGTTATTCAAATTTTTTTTATTAATAAGAAACATACAAAAAACATAGTATTTCAACATTAAACATTTATAAGAAACCAAGTTTCGCTATACCGTTATAAATAGTCGAAAACAAGACCCAATATTATTATAATAATAATAATAATAATAATAATAATACGTCAACCACGGTACTCGTTTCGTTGACATCAATGATTATACCTAGTCGTAGAACTAGAACTTATAGATTTTATAATTGATAGTTAATAAATAACCATCATTAATGTTTGTAATAGACAAAAATTCAAACGTTTCACGTTTTTGTGAAATATTTCGTGTTTCAAACGCCAATTGTTGCAGACAACATGAAACGCGCGTACAGCTCGACCGCACTACATGACAATCGCGTGACCGTGGGCGGGTTACCGAGTACACTACCGAGTTACTTGTTGATCTCGGAGAAGTTGGTAAGACGGACGAATCGCGCGCGAAAGTGTTTTTGATTGGTCGCGGACGGCGCGAAAACGCTTTTCGGCCAACTGCATCGGATACGCGTGTACGCACAGTGGCAAAAGTAATTGCGGTCGGTCAAAACCTCGGTTCTTGGCGACTGCGAGTGCGACGACGACGACGTCGGATCGTCCGCACTAGAACGTTCACGTACACGCGTTTTGCATAAACGTGCAAAACGAACTGGTACCTCCCCGGTCACTTCGGTGCGCGCGTATAAATACCGATTCGCACGTGTTTAAGCGTAAGTATTTGTGGACCCGTACACACATAAATAAAGAGGTCGTGGAAAACTGTACGATTAGGAACCGACGGCCGTGGTGACGACCATCTCTGCCGGAGC
This sequence comes from Sipha maydis, assembly GCA_034509805.1. Classification (NCBI taxonomy): domain Eukaryota; kingdom Metazoa; phylum Arthropoda; class Insecta; order Hemiptera; family Aphididae; genus Sipha; species Sipha maydis. The sequence continues at coordinate 15,857 of JASXSY010001310.1, read as the reverse complement.
TATTGGACGCGAGAGCTAATTTTCAACAGCGGTTATACAACAGTACAATAGTCGTTCGTACAACGGTGTTACGATCTATGTATATAAATACGAAAGAGATTATCGGCGCTGAATTTAATTATAAAATAACACGCATACAAAATGGAGAGGGGAGGGCGAGGGAGCGCACGTTTATACTTTTCTCGTATTGTAAGTACACCGCGACCAACCGTCATCCTATTTTCTAACCTGACCGTACTTCTTGTATTGTACTTGTTAACTTGTACCCGCACACGCATAATATAAACTCGCGCGTTCGCAATCCGATTATCGTCTGATTAGGTTTGTGCCAGCGTGTTCACGATAGTTGTAATTTTTTTTTTTTGTAAAACAACGTATTGTCTTGTCGGCCGTGGCACGATTAAAATGAACTACAATATGTAACGGAAAAATGAGCTGGATACGAAACCGGAAGCTTTCGAGGGGTCGGAACATTGTTTTAATAATGTTTTTAAACCGAATCACCAACGAGTACGTGAAACGCGAAAACATAAAAAAAAAAAAATTAAAATTGGAAAAGAAAATACCATCGTCATAATTTTGCAGCGAACGCAATCGCCAATTCACGCTCGGTCGGAAATATTATGAAAACAATACGACCGTAGGACAACACGCGCACTGCTAACGTCAAATCCGCGGAAAACGCGAATCCCGGTTTTTTCCCCGCGCGTTATTCGAATCATCGTGACCTCCGATAGTTGCTGACACGACGAGTGTCTGCGCTGGACGGGATGCGAGAAAATCGATCACACAATCGGTCCACTAGTGTGAACAATTATTGAATTTTACGTAACGCGAGTTGCCCGGAAAATTAATTTCGATCTCCGCAGAACGGTGTCACTGGCTGCCGCGAATTAAGGTAAAAATCAAATGGGCTCGAAAGTTATTCGAACTTTATGGCACGCGAGAGACCAGACGAAGAACTTCATCGGCCAAGCACACATTTTCGGTTGAACTAAACGGCTTGCGGACGTATTTTACACACACGGCCGTCACCGACGAAACAGTATAACGCCGTCATGTGCGTCATAGTACCTACACGTAACGATACATCGCCCTCTCGGCCCGCGGACGACCGGCGTCCAATACGTCCGTACGTATATTATACGTCCTATTGAAATGCACGTCTGCGGAATGCGCGCGTTCGTACGAGTATATAATTTGCATTACTGTGTTATTAAACGGTGCAATACAGAACGCTGTCATAATTGATAACCCAAAGCCGGCTGCGTTATTAGTATTAACACTACGTCTGGGATTAATATAGCTCCGCGCCGCCGTGCCGGAGCCTATAAGTTTCAGCGAGCCCGGCGACGGCGGAGAATTTCCCGATGGGGGTGGCTGGCCGCAAGACACGGACAACTTTATTCGCTAGACGATCTCTCCACCGTGGATATAATATATATATATAGCGTGTGTTACTGACGTTACTGAGAATGCGTATAACGTGTGATCCCGAACCTGAACGCCACCGCCGCCGCGTTTAAAGTGCATATACGAAGCCAAGACTCGACGAATATAACATATATATGTGTGCGTGCGCGCGCGCGAAAATATATATTATATATGCGAGGTACGCGTTTCGTTGTTAATTAAACGGCTTCGAAACCGCACGCACGTATAAACTTACTCCAACACGGGCACGAGTACACCGATGTAAAATATGTAATGCTTATATACTATATATATATATGTGTGTGTGTGTGTGCGTGTGTAAAGTTTACGGGGCATTATTTCGAGTGGGACCCCAGCTCGCCGCCTAGTCGTGATGAACAATATTGGCCCATACACGGTACTATATAACTGCAATCCCGCGCGGTACATCATCCCGTACATTGTACGCGCAAGCGAATATATTAAACATATAAAATTTATACGTATTATACGTATTAATATGCGTGCGTATGTGTGCGTGTGCGTTAGTATTTATGTGTTCGCTTCGTGTCTTGTACTATGCATCGGCGCCGTGGCCCGTAAGCGTATCGTTCAGATCGAAATCTCTTGGGGTAACCATGATCTAGAACATGATCCGAAGGGTACGGGGATACAAACAGATCGAACGCGCGCATTTGTAAGCAGGAACGTTCCGGTGAATATTCGTTAACTGAATATTTAGAGATAGCCACGCATTGTGTAGCGCGCGTACGCCAGCCAATCCGAATCGGAACGGAATGGTTGGACCCCGTGTCGAAAAACGACGGAACAGCCCGCGCGGTTCTGCCGACGACGTCTATAATATGCCTAGCTGCATAGTGTGCAGTGGGTATAGATGTGTACGTATTCAGTGCGTACGGTTAATGTTGGCGATCCAGAACCAAGGGCCGGAGGAGGGGTGGGGAAACGATTTATCATTTTCGAGTGATGTTTACGCGCATCGATCCGTTTCGGTGATATTCTTGCGACGGCGCGTCCGGACAGACCACCGCGACCGTCCGCAGCGGCATTACTTTGTACGTGTTTACGTGTACAATGCATGCGCTTATGGCAAAACATTTGCGGACCACCGCGCCGCGGGACGTCTGTCCGCCAAATATTTTGGCAGTTCTTGCCGCCGCAGACGAAAACAAAAAAACTTTCTCTTTTCCTTTCTTCGCCCCGTAAACATCGGTTTCACGCTGCGGATTCCCTTTCGCTGCGCGGTCCCCGACGCCGACCGGCACCCTCCGACCCGGCCGGTAGCACGCAAGGTGCCCACCTACCCACATCTGGCACCGGGGCACGCAGCCGCCCCGATCGCAATATTTCGCCCGGACACTCCGTTGCCCGCCAAGCAACGTCGGCGTGGCGCACGCGATCGCGCGAAGTTACGTTTGCGATCGACGACGGACGGGCAGTGAGAATAACCACCACCGTACGCGAACGATTAACACGCGCAGCAACGTCTATAAAACGATACGACCTTCCCGAAATCCGGTACCCTCCCGCGTCCTTATCTCGAATCGTACGTACACAATGCAACGCTGTGTACAGGGCACTCGCGGAAATTCATTGTCACGCGCGTACAAAGAACACTCTGTAAACGTACACTCTCTCACGCACCAAAACGTGTAGTACGATGTTACTTTCTTTCGATTCTTTTCGTTTGTTTACCTGTACACACACACACACGTATTCGGGACGACTATTCTTCGGCGTTGTTATGTGTGTACGTAAAAGTGATCGTCCGCGCATTAAATATATTTATATATATATATAACATGTTGATCCCATTCTTTGGTTGCGCGTAGCATTTTACACGTGAAATATCGTCACGCACATGTAGAATAACTCCCCCATGTCGAAATCGCATTCGTTTTGTACGTCTGCGCTGTGCGTATTAAATTTGATAATGTTTTAGACTCAGGGGCGGTGGAAACGACGAGAAAACATTCTGAAGCGTCCTAAGTTCTCGGTGTGAAATATTATAGGCTGGTGTAAATACGAACGGATATATACTGAAATTTACATTATTCTAACGTTGCGTATAGTCATGGATAGATCTACCGAACAAAGTTGATAAACCGGAAGAATTTACGCCGTCGGTAGGAGGAAACTTTGAACAGCCAAACGGAAACTGTTTCACGTAAATCAAAGACTGTTTAATTTGTTTGGAATAATACAATATGAACATAAGCCTCCTGCTACTCCAAAGTTTTTATACAATTTATCGTAGGCATATTGCAATTAAAAACCGTGTAACTCTGTAAACAACGGTGTATTAAGAAATATTCGCATACGGTTTAATAATAAAGCGTAGGTATATAAAACGCGCGCGCGCGCACACACACATATTTATTTATATTATACAAGTACGCGGGAACCAGTCGCTCTTGCGTGTTTGTATTATATATATTTATTTATTTTCACAATGAGCTGCTTGTATATGTGCATGTACGCATACACGGTAGGTATCACATTAACGATCTGCGCGTTTACGGGTAAAACACAAAACGGAGTTTATTTTGTATTGTACAATATAAATCTACCTCTGTTCGTTAGTCGTACGAAAACAATGTTGTTAATACGGTTTTAGGCGAATAAGTTCAAAACGTGCAGGTCAACACACGTGGATGTCTCGCGAGCTGCGGAGGGGAAGGAGCGACGGTGGCGGTGAGACCCGAAAGAATTACCCACGTGCCCTTTTGTGCGTACATTGTGACCCTGCGGGAACGGCGTTTATGTGTGTTCGTCGAAATGAAAAAAAACAAAACGTAACAAAAAAATTGCAGCGCACGCCGTTAATATTACATGTACGTGTATGTGTGTGTGTGCGTGAGTGTGTTTGTTATTAATTTTTTTCTGTTTTATTCTCCATGCGTGCACATTGAACGGTTAGCACGAAGACAATGTTTGGTTAGCTAGCCGATAACACGAGCGATGTTTAAATACACTACGTGGACGGATGCTCGACGATAAGTGCAAAAATGCCGCGGTCCTGTTGGTCTGCAAGTGCGGTCGGAAATATTGAGAAAAAAAAAAAAAACCCCCCCCAAAATCGCTCGGACTGAAACACCATGTACGTTTCGTACACGGCAACATGTGCGAACGGCATAGCGTATGCAGAGACGCGGAAAGTCGGACGGCGAGAGAGGACTTTTGCCGGGCAACGACGGCACAAAACTAGTTTCGATCGGGTGTCGCGTCCGGACGAGTTGAACACATCGTGCAGGATTTTCGGCCATGTTCCTCCGGCACAGCAGCGACGACGTCCTCGCGCGGGCATCTACCTCGGTCGCATGTGCACGCGGGCGGTCCACGGGTGGTGGTGGTGATTCACGACCGGCCGTTGGTTGATTTACGACCGCGCCCGGCCACCGGACACCAAATATAAATTAAGTAATTATTCAAATTCCTCGGCGGGATTCCCGTTCGTGCGACCGACTCGACTCCTCACTGCTCCTGCCCCCCGCATGCCGAATCTCCTCCCCCGCCTCCCCCACCCCACTCCCCGATCGTCGTAGGCATACTTTTCTCCAGTGCGCGTCCAGATCTTTCCCCGCTCCCCTACCCACCGCCGCCTACTTGCCACGCATTATTCCACTCCTCCGTCCACGACCGTGTGTGTTAATGGTTACTACGCACGCCGCCGCGATACGACGTAACATTTCCATAAGGTATTTTTCTTTTCTTTTTTTCGGATTTACGCGTGCACCGTATCTGACCGTCGAGCATAAGCTCCTTACGCGCTCGGCACCGCCCAAACGTGCGTCGTCCTCTCACGCGTCACCGCTAAACAAACATGTTTATGCGCACGTTTTCATAAATATGCGTCTTGCACGGCGGTCGATTATTCTCAAACGCGCGCACTGTCAACGAATAACGTTTGTATCAACTGCGCGGACGCCGCCGCACGGTTTCCCGGTTCTCGAATTCGCTTGTCCTGAGTGGTTCGAGTGACGACGGTATTTCGGCCGGCATAAGACGAACAACGTCCAGAAACACGATTACATTTCAGAGCAATAATACGATCATTAACGTTCGTTACACTTCCGCATTTAGTTGAAAACCGTAATTTATTACGCGGCACAACTGTACCCGCGATTGTAGTAAACTATTTAGATCACTCTTTACGACATATTGCATATACAAATGCACCCTTCGAGCGCGCATCGAATTGTCCGGGAATGTAGAGATAATTTAACGACTGCACATAAGATGTACAAAACGAACGGTTGGCAAAAGAGTGCTTAAAATCTAACATTAAATTAAATCGCGTTACTACTATTAGTCAATTTTTAAACAACATAATCGTATAAAAATACAAATAAAGAAATCAAATAAATAATTATGTTTTAACGGTATGATATGAATGCATATTATACGTGAACGTTATTCGTATGATTGAATAATTATCATTTGCCATATAAGCGGAGATTACAGGATATCTAATTTTTATATTTTCACCATAAAATGGTTTGAAGCTTAAATGTGTTAAACGTGTGTTTGTTCCGTCTCGTTCAAATGTTTATAACATATTTGTATATTAATTTTAAATGTTATATAACCCCTAAAACATTAAAAAAATAATTATTTTTCTTTTTATGAAATATGCAACTCATTGAAACAATTTTTAATTTATTGATTTATCAATTTGTTTTCTATTAGATTATTTAATATTGTAAAAGAACATCATGATACAACTTACGCTTCAAGCGTCCTGATGATTATGTAATACACATATATATATATATATAATTCGATACGCATGGAAGAGCATTTGTTAATTTCTCGAGGGTGATAGTGTAGAAAGTATGTATTTTATTATCAACTGACCTTTTCGCACTATTCTAAAACTGAAATCCGTGAGCTAAAATCGATTTACTTATTAGTTCTATACATAAATATTTGACTCTTAAAGAAGTATGTTTATGACGAATAAAGTGAATTTGTTTTCTGTGGTGAAGTTATACATGTGCTTTGTCTACGAACTATATTACGTCCATTAGCCTAAGGGTTCACGTATTATTTTGGTCTTCTGCAATATTTTTCGAGAAGGAAAATTTTAATATAATTTAATTTCGACCGTACCGTCATATGAATCTGGTTCAGGTGTGGGCAGACCATACGAATGTTTGTTGAGTAACCGCAAATGGTGATGGTACTTGAAACAATCTCCTTACACTTATTCCATTCAACGTACGAGTAGTAATTATGTTGTATCGGACATTGTGTACCGGTATTACGTGAGTGCTCAGTCATTTATACGCGGACTAGTGTAGCGGGGCAAGAGTTTCGATTCCGAGACGCCTAATAACCGATGTAACGTACAACAGTTGGAAATAAACGCAAGAACAGGATACGTGGAATCGTTATATGGCGTACTGCAGTTATACTTATATATTTTACAAACAAATCGAACCCGTAAACGTACCCACATACGTGTTATAATACATATATATATATATATATATATATATATATATATATATATATATATATATATATGCGTGTGTGGTGTGTGTACATCGTTTCGATGCCGCCATCGCCGCCGGCCGGTTGAGAGAATAAAATATATAACAAGGATTGTATGTACGCAAGAGGCGGAGGAGTCGTCTGCGGCATAAAGAAGGTTATCGAGGAACCCTTTTATTATTGTCCTGCGCGGGTGTTCATCATAGGTATGTTGGTTGTATTACGTTTGGGGTTAGAACGTATAATTTCCTTACCATTACAACGGTCCAAGTGCACGTCGCCGCACGTATATGTTTATTGTACGAAAAATAACTCACGCCGCACAACTCCGTACCGACGATGATGTCTACCGAAAAACAAAAACACGACCGACCATTCGGTTCGAGTTGTTCGACGGAATCGGTTTGCGTTCGCGGACGGACCAGCTCTCGCGACTTTTGGCTCGCGCACGGCACTGCGGCGACCAGAACTCCGCGACTGCGTACGCGCGAGGGTGAAAAGAATAATAATAAAAAAATCCGCGCCACCGGATTATTGTAATATTCCGTGCGTAGTGCGCTCCTCGAGGACAATGGATCTTATTGTCACGGGCGAAACATGGGTGTGAGCACACCATCTGCACACCTCGCAAACATGGCGAACGCTGGAACCGTCGCCACCGCCAATGCGTTACCGTGAGTAACGCGCACGGTCGACACCTCGGAACGGAATCGGACGAAAACGACCTGCAGCACGCACGCACGCACGGTGGTTGCGCGTTCGAAAGGGTAAGTAATCGGTTTACGTACCGTCGCGTACGCCGGGAGGTGAGAAATATCGAGGGTGAAAACACTTTCACCGGCAACCTATCCTACGTACATATGTCAATGCACCTTCGATATCTTCCTTTTTAGACGCCCCATTGTGTGTTTGTGCGTGTGTGATTGTGCGCGCGCTGTCCCGCGCGTTGAACATAACGACGAAAGTGACAATCTTCCAAACGTACCCGTGCACCACGTAATACAATAGCGTACGCGTCCAATAACAATGAAACCGTCATAACGTTATTTCACATTTATTTCATCATTTTCAATCACGTCGCAATGAAATCGTTTTCGATTTACTTACAGTATCAATGCGTAAACACGTGTATATACGCATTGTTTATCAGACAAATATCCATTGAAATTAACCTAGACCTGAAGTCGTCGTGAATACATTTTACACCATCGGTCGCGGACTACAATAACTTAACACGTACATCATAAATTATTTTTCTTGTCACTAGTAGGTTTCTGTTTTCGCTTTGGCACGGATAAAACGAAAACAGCACAAAGGAAAAAAACGAGATCGATCGATTGTCGCATCGGCGTCCAAAGTTATCAATTGTTTTCCATCTTTCTCTAATTCTTTCTCTCAGTTCGCTGCTTCTTTCCGCAAATACTACATTAAACACTGCACACTCGCAAAACAGAAGACGAACCGTTCTCCGCGTTCTCGGAAATCGATAAACTTCCGTTGAAATGAAATAAAACGCACATTATGTTTGCCCTAATGCATATTATACAGAGAGGTCAACGTGGGTACGTGCAATTATATTAAACGGATAAGTCGACGACAGATTTACTCATGTGAACGATCGTGTAGATCTCGGACGGACCGCAGGACACTGTACAAGTCTCCGCGGCGTTACGCGATATTTGAGGTGGCGCTCGATGACACGTTTAAAACCGAGGAATCAATGACGAAATCCCACGCGACGTGCACCTTTGTGCGTGAATGCAGTAATCGACCCTTTTCCGTTTATCAATGTAAATGACACAGACAAAAACCTTAGCCCTCAGGAAAATAATACTCCGGGACACCACGGCGGGAGAATGGCTAGGAAATCGATTATTTTAATCTACTAACACAAAACTACGAACTCAAAACCGAAAAGCGAAGAAAGCTATGAGTACTGCAGTAGAAGCACTTTCTACTTTGAAAGGACTAGATAATCTTTCTAATAATCATTTAAAGATAATATCATCGCGAGATATCACGTAAAATGATTTGCGCGTCTGTTGAAGATCTATTTACTATTCGTGCTGATATTTATAACATATAATATTATTCGACAACAGAGTTGGACGGGAGAAGAGAGGACGATCAGGTGTTATTGTTCTGATCGTATAGACTCGTGGCGGGCTCGATTTAAGACCTAAGATCGTGTCATCGATTCGTCGACGATTGCGCTTGCGGTACTAAGTTATGCACACCCGCGTGTATGTGTCTGGTGCGTGCGTCTATATGCCTATACGCGTATAGGTGAATATACTTATATACAAAACGATGGTAACGAACGGGGTGGATTCGCGAGTGGGGCGGGTCCGGGGGGCCATGATCAATAAAAATGCCGGAACACGAGGCACGGTGTGTACTACGTATAAAGGTGCGCGAGTCCTACGCACACACACACGCGCTCGCGCGCGACGCCGTGGCCGCAACCGTGGCCATGACGGGCGGGTGGTGTATCCTCGAGAGGGCCGGCGCAACGCGAGCGAATACGTCATCCCCTCCCGCGTTCCGCCGCGGCAGCGTCGACCCCATGGCCGTGGTAACCCGACGAGCCTGCCACCGCCACCGCGTCCCCGGACTCACCCGCGCGCCCTCCGGAGCCCGTTCGCGACAAGATTGATCACCGGCAATCGTCTTCGACCCTTCCCGCCGCACCTCCGGAACCCATTTCGATCCCGCTCCGACCGCTCTAGTCCCCGAGCACCGTATACATTATACCCGCGTACGTACGTGCGTGCGTGTGCGTGTGCCTGCTAGCGCGGTTGTGCGCCGCCGCTTCCTTAAGGATTTCTTTCATTCCGTCCCGTCCCGTCCCGCTCCGTCGTCCGCTTGTCCGGGGCTTAATGGATTTTAAATTTAGAAATAAACGCGATGTACACGTTTCCGAAGACCGACGACTCGAACGCCGCCGCCTCCGCCGTCCGAAACAGTGCGTGCGTAAGCAAATCGCGGGTGCACGACAGACGTGTGTTCGTCAGTTTTCGTTTCCGTTCCTATGGGGCACTCCATGTAATGTGGCAGTCCCGCGCAAAACAATATAGTGCTCTGTGTATCGGCTTCAATGCGTGCGTACACAAAACATGAATTTATCGATCGAGCAGGATGGATTGAGTCAACGGTTGTTCTTTCATATAACGCGCGTTCGAGTGAATTACCAGAAAACTGCCCCGGTGTGCGTCGCGCGGCACTCTGCACACGCCGCTCTTCTCCACAAATTTATTTATATATATCCCACGTCTTTATGACTTATACGTCCGCATGCGGTGTGTATCTTACATGTACACACATTTTTACGTAAGCTCGTCACAAAACCATAACGTGAAGCGCGCACGCGCGCGGCCGATCGTGTTTGTGTTTACACGGTTTATAAGTGTGTTTTTTAATTATTTTTTTTATTTATTTATTTTTTTTTTTTCGGAAATTCGAGTTCACACTTTATGTCCGTAGCCCAGATTGGTTCAGAATTGTTTTATTATTATTATCGTCATTTTTTTTAAATTTAATTTTCTTTTTTTTGTTTTCGTGCGCATTATCACGATTTACCACTATTTCAAACATGGCCCAATGCGAGAAACAATGGAACCACATTTTATAATTTATTACTTTTTGTAGAACAAGCCAGTTTTTAGTTGGACAAATGTACGATTTTAAAACCGAACGAAGTATTTTTTTAATAGCATTAAAACTCCATTTAAATTATTTTTTTATCTCCGTGATTTTATATCGATAAGTTAAACAATATTAGTTCAAGATTCGTTGTGTACTAAACCACGCGCGCATTAATAACGATTTCGTATACACCGTGTATTAGATGTTTTTCGTATTATACGAATAAATTATGATTTTCGTTGATAAAATAATAATTTTGGTTTTAAGTCTTAATATGTTTTCGCATCCATTACACACAAAATCGGTCGACGCGTATTTATTGTCTATGTGCATTATAATATTACGTGCGATTTATAGCGTTTTCGAATGAACATAAATTTATCTATATACATAAGCTGTAAATAGCTCTGTAATAGTATTGCATTGCTCGGCAGCGTAATGAAATCGTGGAAACGGATAACGTAAACGCGTAATACCTATTCGTTTGCATTTAATATATTATTAAAGCCGAAAACGTACGCAGATAAATTATCGGTATACTCTAGCTGAACACTTTTTATCCCGCGGAGCGAAACGGAGCGGTTATAAATTACAAACCTATATGTAAATACGGGGCCGAAAAAAAAAAAAAAAAAGATTCGCGGGAACCGGCAGACAAACGCAAAAAGGACCGATATTTATTGCGGAAAAAAATCCCGGCATTAATAGCGTATAGAACACAAAAAGGGCAGACCGGCGGATAGACTTTTACCGCAGAACTAAGGAGATGAATAATAAAAATGAAAAAACGAGGCGAAAAGTGGTTCTCGGGCCGCGAGCGCAATTGTAATTTTTTGGAAAAGAAATATATATAAATGCAAATATAAATATATATAGAACGTATGGCCGTTGTGCATAGTTGGGGAGAAACGGTGAGACAAGGAAATCCCCCGGGAAACAACCCATAAATCTAGCCGGATCTTATATACATACATAAATAGTACTCTTGAACATTATACATGTATACGATTGCAATAGGTGGAGGATATTGTGTATTAGTGAGGGAAAGAATAAATGTATGTATATTGCATATATATATATATAGAGAGAGAGAGAGAGAGAGACGCGTAGACCGAGAGCAGCGTAATGTACCGTCGTAACATCGCACGTGGAGACCCATAAATCGGCGTCACTATATAATTTCGAATACCGTAAACAACGTGACAATTCCGTCGTTTTCTGTATTATTATAATAATGTATGTGCCCACGCACTCTCTCACACACATGCACGCGCATTTTTATGTACGGTGTACCGGGATCTGTCGTGGTACGTATATACTCGTTATTTATTTGCCGTTCTGTCGTCATTATTAATAATACGTAATCCGTCGATACAGTTTTTATTTCAGCGCGCAAACACCCCCTTCACCTATTCAATACGCCGATGACGTCAATGTAATGCATACATATATATATATAGGGCGCAAACATGCGGCCGCGGGAAAACGCGGACGAGACGGAGTACAACGGAGACGGACCATGTACATGTGTATATAAATTAAACACATATACGCATAAAGGCGACGTTATGGCGGAATACGGGCGCGTACGAGAGGAATAACGTTTAAAATGGGTCGGCCTTTGGATCGGTTTCAACGAGTCTGCTATATACAAGGCATCCAGGAAATAAAGTGTGCAATCTACTTCGCCCCCCGCGCGAACATCCGCTCGTCGTCGTCAACCATAAAACCATAGCCCAACGGAGAATTGGCACGACCAATATACAGAGTTATGCAACATTATCATTTCGGTCGTGTACGCAACGTCATATCGTATACACATCTATAAGGATCACACTAATCGAACGAGTCACAAATGACGCCGCCTCCCGGTTCAAAGGGTAGCGAGCGCGCGACCGTTTATTTTAGCGCGCGTTGTCTCTGTGAAAACGTTGTTTTTTTTCACCCCCGCACACCCACCGCACGTACGTACGTATATATGTATGCACTGTACGCGTACAAAGATAAACAAGCGAACGAATAAAATCCGTTTTGCAATCGACCCGATGCTGTTACGAGCGCCGTATACATATCTTCTCAGCCGTTACTGCGCTAGAATGATACAAAATGAGTACTCTTACTGCACGACGCGAGGTTTCCAAGTTAGTGTAACGTATCCTCTAGTAAAAACCTGTATCTTGTAAAATATCCATCTCGTATACTTCTGAATTCGAATAATAACAATAATAATAAATGTGTATAATGCGTACGGTTCGTGCAAGGCAACAACAATTATCTGCCCAAGATTCACGGACAGTTCGATTGACTCGAGCTCAATACGCAAGCGTACAATACACGATGCACGATCTTATTGCTACGTATGCATATATAACACATGCGCGTCTAAGAGTTATTTCCTTCCGAATCCATCAGCGTACGCCCCCGACGTGCAACAATAATTACGTTTTCACGCGTAAAGTTCACCGGTGTTGCGACAACACAATCGTTGTGCCTGTTTATGATCCACGCGATATAATTCAACTACACGGTGAATAATTACCAGTGTACGATATATGGTGTTTATATTGTACAACGATAACGGCAATAATAATAATAATAATAATAATAATAATGGTATGTACTCACGTAAAAATTCCAAAAAACTGGTAATCCGAACCGGTTGCAGGTTGTTTCCACCCCACCACCGTCATCGCGATCCTACCACCCTCTGTATATACATATATATATATAGGTACATATATATATATATATTCTCTTATTCTTTTCCTATCGCAGGAATAGGAAAGAAAAAAAAAGTAATACCCCCACCTAGCGTGCACAGTCTCTCGCTCCCACCCACTGCAGACCACGTCGTCCTCCTAAACGTTGGAACGATTTACGTGCGGCGACCGATTATTTATTACACGTCGTCGTCCGCCGTCGAGGTCCATGTTATTATTATTTAATGCCAGCGAAAAGATCCGGTTCTGGTTCGTGCTCGAAGGTCCACCCTCCACCATGGCTGTGTGCGTGAGTGTGTTCGCGTGTACGTGTGCGTGCGCGTGCGCGTGCGAGTGTCTGAAATCCTGCCGATTTATCGTCGGCCCGCAATGACCGTTCGTTACGCAGGACAGAATCGTTTTTAAGGTCGTCCGACGACCTCCGCGGTCCGCGGACTACCGCGGTCGGTTTACCGACGAGACGGGAGAAAATTGCGCGCGACACTTTTATCGTTGTTAACCGAATTATGTATATTATACGACAAAAACCCGTCGGCAAACGCGCTGATGACGCGAAAAAATAGCAGTGCTGAGTGACAACGCCATAACAATCGTCCCGTACGTATTGTACACACGTATAACACAGTATAACACACGATCCATACTGTTGTGATGTCGCGATGTCGTCGTATTGATTAATCGAGCCGGCAATACCGACTGAGTGATGTAATGCTCGTGCCTAAAACAGTGTTATGTCCAACAATAAAGCTACCCAAGATTTTCGTTTAACTCACGAATAGCTGATAGGTGTTACGTAGGCGAAGCAATGGTTTTAATTATTCTATTTTTTCCTTCTTTCATTAAATGTTAAACGATGCGTATTTATTGGGTATCAAAATCGATTTGATCGGAAAACGAAACAGAACTCAGAAATGTTAGAGATTACGTTTAATTTATTTGTACATTTATACATATTATTAAAACATCTGAACAATTTTGTAACTTCCTGTTACACCTGTTTATATATATATATATATATATATATATATATATATATATTTTAATAAATTACATTTGTTAAAATGTATACATTTATTATCCTGCTGTTATCTAATTACAAGTACAGAATAAACGTCGAAACTGCGGTATTGGACACTCGACATGATTGACAACTCGGCGAACCCTACCTAGATTTACCCAGCGGAATTACAAAACAAAACGATTTCAGATTAAATGTACGTTCGATTAATGCGTGACACTTCGAAACTATCGACAAAATGTATGTTTTGATTCTGTTGATTTGTTACTGAGAACAGTTCGTGTCACGATTGTGTCGCTCGATCGAAAGCCCAACGTCTAGAAACGTACAACAATACCGGCGAACGATGTAACGATATTATGGACGCACGCGATTTTCGGTGCAAGTTATTTACTATAATTTCTTCGACCAATCGCACCGTGGACTTCGGCGACCGTGAGTTTTGTTCCAATCTTGGTCGCATGCTAGAATACCGTGTACACACAGGAAACACCTATGCACACGTGAACTTTTACGTTGTTATCGTCAATCATAATAATGATTGCTTTATTTTTAATGGTGAAAAATTATGACGCGATTACAGTGTACATTATGGCTCTCCCCCTTGGGACTTTTCGGATTATCGGCTTCCTCCTATTTCGTACTGCAACATTCCGTCGCAGACGCCATCATTCACCCGAGCCCCATGGTATTATACACTTGGAACCCCGCCACGTATATACATACATACATCTCGGAAATTTCCCCACTCCACCACCACCAAGCGGACGTACATATGACCGGCTTCCCTTTTTTTTTTTTATATTTCTGTCGTAGTATATATGTGTATGCGCGCGCGCGCGTGTGTGTGTGTGCTTATGTGTATTTAAGTTTTACTTTTAATCGCTTTTTTCGCCTATTTTTATGCCGTCTCGTTTTGCTTTCCCCTTGGATAGCTGCACTCGAAACGCGACGGTTGCAAATATTATTATTACAATCATCATCATCGTCATTGAGTCATAATGCTCGTCTCACACCATCTAATTTTTTTTTTTTTTTTTTTTTAATGCAAATCGTTTTGCGTACTACATATACACGTTTCGCGTGTGCCAAGAAGATCCACGCACACGCGTTGATGCACACGAACACGATCGCAATAATTATGGACTGTATGCGATTCCGATGACGGATCGAAAACGGTGTATTCAATACTTACCAATGGAACGGTCGATGCGTAATTTGACATATTACAATTTACAAACGTACAAATTTGCACATCAGTGTGTGTACGTATATATATATATATATATATATATATATATATATATATATATATATATATGTTTGTATATAATATAAATGTTCGCTTACCTAAAACAAAATAAAAATGAAAACATGTACATTAGTCATTTGTTGTGTATTTCGATCGACCGATTACCGATCGACCGGTACATAGAATAGCGTGTGAAAGAGTCGAGAACGAGATGACGATCGTCGGTTTACATTTCCAAGGCCAATGTTCGGGACACGTATTATTTATTGTGCGCATCGTTGTGTACGGTATT